>JAYESA010000016.1:123945563-124025563 GCA_036927795.1 Iris macrosiphon | reverse complement strand
TATGTTTACTTTCTATGGATGAGATTAGAATTATACTGAGATAGATGACATAGACTTGCATTTATATTTGTTACAGCTTAAGTGCACTCTAACGGGTCCATTAAATTGGGTTTGCCCATTGGAGTTGTGCTGCTGGCCATTGCCACGTGGCTAGTCCCTCGATATTTTGGGACTAGGGCATGACATAGTTTTTGTGGTGGCCCATGCAAGTCAAACAATATATTGCTTTGGTTTCAACTAAGGAATCGAGCAAGCCTGTCAATTAGGATATAATAAATTATAGGATCTTATCCACTTGTTAACCTGTTCTTGACCTCTATATCGACTTCAAAATAATTTTTTGACTTGCATCCTGCCTTGATTCCTCTGTGCGACTCTCATAGTTTACTTTATATGCAGAGTAATGGATCCACGAGCCAGCGACGAGACTCTCGCGGGTACACCACAAGGTGCTGTGGTCACCTATGATGATGGGATGACGCCACTAAGTGGAGATCCCTCCACCAACAAAGCAATCAAGCAGATTAGCACGCCTCGAGGTTCCGGCGAGAAGATATACCACCACCGCCGCAGTTTACTCCACTGATGCCCATTTTTCCACCAGGACAGTCTATGGACGGATAACAGATGTTCTAAATGTTCTACGCAATGATGCAAGCACAATAATAGCTTCATCAAGAGGCTTAGCGTCACCAGGCAGAGAACCTGAGGAATAGTATAGTGACCGCACTGGAGCAGGCGAACCCACCAGCTAGATGGCCATCGAGGGGATCTATCACTGATTTTCGCCAGCTGAAGTATCACGTCCCAATCCAAAAAATACGTAGGACTAGGACACGTAAGCATGCCAGCCGCATGGATATGGCAACTCCAATATATGGAAACCAAATCCATACGTACGTTGTAATATGAATATCAAATCCACGAGTGGTATAAAATGTATTACAAGTCACAGGGTATAAAACCCCCTTCCTAGAAAGTCGTATATACCCTTTTTTTATTAATTATTAATTAAATTGTAGTAATTAGGTCTAAATAGGAGAAATAGATTTTTAATAATTTTTATTTTAGGTGTTCGGGCACTTAGAGGACTTATGGGACCATCAGAAATTTTTCGGAATTTATTCCATGTAGGAGACTCCTTGAGCAGTTGCTAGCCTAATTGTGTGCATTACCCTAATCTATAAATTTTTTTATGAGTATATATATATATATATATGTATATACAAATATATATATATGTATATATATATTTTATAAAGGAAAAGAAAAGAAAGTAAAAGGAATTTAATAATAAGTATAATAATAATAATAGTAAATACTAACATTCCTAACTACTATTCCTTTACTTAGCATTTTGCTTAACTTCCAACAATGCAGCAGCCAGCAACCTTCCGCCCACTTGCTTCCAAATGACCCGCCCCCCTTCACCCAAATTAATTCCCAGGGACCCAAACCCCTTTTGCCCGACCCTTCTTCAGCGCACCACCCGCTCCTATTCACCCTCTCTCTCTTCCTATATATATATATATATATTTCTCTCCCAAAAACCCTAACCTAAAGCTCCAGACCTCCTCTTCCCATCTAGAGCCGTCACCGCAGCCAGAGAGCCCCACCAAGCCATCCAACCATCCCGTCGACTCCGACCTCGCGCCCTGCAGATTCCCACTCGAGGCACCTTCGCTCCGGAGTGATTTCCCGTCGACTCGCTCAACCAAACGCTATTCTGTCTTCATCGGTATGATCATCCCTTAACCCTCTCCAATATTTTTTTTATAGCCAACCTCGGAAAACGTGCACCCCTAGGTGAAAAATAGTGTCCAAAGTGGACGGACAGACCCAATTCTGGAATCGCAGAAAACTGCGGTGACCACCCATATTACCGAGTTCGTATCTCCCACCACAGAGATCCGAATTCGGTGATTCTTTTTGATACCTGTAGAATTCCTAACCTACTTTATTTTCTGTTAAATAACCCTATGCTATTAGTTGCTGTGGACCCAGTTAAATTCGTCACAAAACTGCGCGCATCCACTTTTTTCAGATTTCCAAAAGTTGGAAAATGGAGCGCGCCCCGCCAAACGGGACCGCCCCGCCGTATACCAAGTGTACCGAACGATACATGCAGCGTAAACGGACACGTGAAAATTCGTGGGGACTAATTCGGACGCATGTGCGCGCCGAAATTAGGCCGTATCCGCGGACACACCCCGTGTCGTAACTTTTGTGGAACTCGCGCCTATTTTGTGCACGCTTGTCGGTTTGCGACGAAACTTGTGCCACTGGACTCGTGGTAACGCGCTGGTCCTGTGACCCAATTTTCACGCAATTCTGAGACGGTTGACCAGACCGCCAATTGGCGGGCCCCACAGTTGACTTTTTGGACAAAATTATGTTCGGCCCATCGGAATCCACATTTGGACATACCGTTGGGTTCGTATTGACATTTAGAGTTGTTTGACCTATAATTTGTCCCATTTAGAGACTGTTACTCTTGGCACGCTTTTCGGTGCAAAGTGGGCCACAGGTGGACCCCACTTTTACCCAAAATTACCATTTTGCCCCTGTGTCCAAATTGGACGAAAGGGAAGTGCTTTTTAGCTATTTTGCTTATTTTGGGAACGTTGGTGATATTTATTTCAGCATTCGGAGATATTTGTTCTGTGGCCGTAGCTTCTGACTCTTGGTGTTGACATTGGGACACTACATTTTGCAGCTTCTTGCCAGGCAAGATACCTTGCCAAATTGTTTACAGTACTTTGCATGCTATTTATATTTCTGTTTATTTATTTTATCTCTGTATATTTCTTGTATGTGTAGTTTTTCTTTCAGTCATTACTATATATTAGATATGTTGACACACACATGGCACTTAGTATCATGAGAGGACAATCATTAGGCGTATGGGCTTTTAACCACTCTGGTAAACCGTAGTATATAGTTCGCACTACGGGCGTGTGTCGCGCTGGTCGCTACCCCAGATGTATGTCGATTTCTGTAGAGTCGCGCTGGTCGCTACCCCAGAGGTATGTCGATTTCTGATGTTCTAGACGGGTGTGTGAGTTGTGAGACTTAGATCGAGTAGACTACCCTTGCCCATACGTCGAAAAGTTGTCCTTATTTGCATTCATATAGATTGTCTTGTACAGCGTACTTATTTATTTTCAAATATTATACATGTTTACTGTACTCAAATTGGCTCGTATTTTCTGTACCTTGTTACGTCCCTCTGAGGACCTGGTCCTCTGCCAGGTGTATCTATTCTTGAGTATTTGCAGAAGCACAGATTGGATGGCTATATATGTTTCGTGGATGTCCTCTCTTCGAACCCATGATTGCTAGATGGTGTTCTTATATGGTGTTGTTGTGTTGTACTTATTTTATATTTGCTCTTACATTCGGGTTGGTAGTGGATTTGTTTTCATCCAACTATCATCCGTAGATACTTATGTGAGATCTAGTTATATAGATGCTGGTTATTCATTTATATTGATTTTCTGTGGATGAGATTTAGATTGTACCCATGCGACTTGTGATACATTTTATACCACTTGTGGATTGATATTCATATTACAGCGTACGTGTGGATTTTGGTTTCCATATATTGGAGTTGCCATATCCATGCGGCTGGCATGCTTACGTGTTCCTAGTCCTACGTATTTTGGGAATGGGGCGTGACACAGGGTATAATCTAAATATCATCCATGAAAATCAAATAAAAATTAACTAACCAGTATCTATGAAACTATATTGCAATAAGAAGTATCTAAGGATGATAGTTGGATGGAAACAAATTCACTACCAACTCGAATATAAGAGCAAATACAATATAAGTACAACACAACAAACACAATATAAGAATACCAGCTATCATTCACGGCTCGAAGAGAAGACACCCTCGAATCATATGTAACCATCCGAACCTGCGCTCCTGCGAATACTCAAGAACAGATACACCTGGAAGGGCCAGGTCCTCAGAGGGACATAACAAGATACATAAAAGTATGCCAATAAAGTATTGAAATAAATATCCAACGGGTCGCCTAACCGTCTAAGTGAATGCAGTTAAGAACAACTTTCCCCACAAGTGAGCTATCTGGCTGAAAACTGGGATTGGCATGACTCTCTCGGAGAATCAGGGGCCTCAAAGGCACGTCGTCTTTTGAACGGCGGAGGCCCGCCAAGTAGTACAGGGGTCATCACCGCCCATATCTCCAACGGAGCTTCCAGGTTACAGAAGGAAAAGTACAAGGAGCCCAAATACGGTACTTGTTGTTCTCCCCACCCCATGCTCTAAGCATGTCACATCCATGACACGATTTGATCCATAGCCTATCTTTAGTACCCTAGACCAATCCTGCAACCAAACAAGGACAATGATTGGTCTACCGTACTACCATAGGCTATGTCCATGGACCTCTAATAACTGCTAAGTCTCCTAGCATACAAAGTGTCTATTAGCAGTTATCCCTAACGCACGGCCCATACGTACAGGAGGCCAAACCCTGCACGCGAGTCCGTGATCTACATGAGACTCACAACTCGTGTAACAACTGTGTCACGGCCAATGAACCTAATGATGCTACATGATAATGGGGTAGTCTCATAAACAAGGTCAATACAAATACATAAATAAAAATATATTGCGACGACACTGTCGCGCGCATTTTATATAACAGTTAAAATATATGAACTAAAGACAGAAAATAAAGATGCATGCAACATATGGAATATAAATAACAGTACAATGGCAAGGTATACTTGCCTGGCAAGGAAGCTGCAATGTACCAATAACCTGCTCCAGAAGTCGCGCAGAACAAATCTAATATCCTATGTACACATGATATAATACAATAAAATCATTAGTCATTACACTAGCACATACACAACCACATTTACACTGGACTCAGGGGGTACACTAGGGGTGGCACTAGTTATCTAACACGGTCAATTATGCGTTGAATTACGCGGGTGTCGCATCTTCAAGTATTGTATGCAATCAGTCAGTCAACTGACAGGTGTCTACGCCAGTACGTTAATGTACGCAAGGTAGACATTTCACAAGTTCTTAGGGTCAACATGGTCAAGGTAAGTACGGGACAGTCCACGGTGTCCTAGGGTCATACAGTCTAAATATATACAACCATAATTATCAATTAGCATTTACTTAATTATACAATACATATATATATATCCATATAATTATATAATAATATAACCAGCAATTTATTTACATAACTATTTGAATACATATAGTAAATATGTGCATAAATATATATATATATATACCAACTAATAATATGCTAATGACTAACCAAATATATATATACTAAATTGAAAAGTATACGCGTACGCGTACGTATGCGTATACGAGTTGGGTTCGCCGACTCAGGGTCCGATATCAGCTAGCAGTCATAAGCAATACGCATGTCCTAATAACGTATACACCAGCACACATACAAAATAAGAAGGTGGGACAGGTTTGAACCTCGGTGTATGCGCACGGGATCGGCTGGACGACGACGATGACGATGAGGGTGACGATGAGGGTTACTATGAGAAGATAAGATGATGATGTGTTGATGATGATGTTGATGATGGGAGGTGATGATGATGGTAGTTAATTAGGTTTATGGTGGTTAGGGTGCTAATTAGGTTAATGATGATAGTGGTGATAACGAGGATGGTGACTGGGATGATGGTGATAACGATGACGATGACGATGACGAGGATGGTGATGTGGACGATGGGGATGATGATGATAACGACGATGACGGGATGACGATGATGCGATGATGATGATGGGATGATAATGATAATGGTGATGGAATGATGATGATGCATTGGGATGATGATGATGATGGTGGTGGTGAGTGGTGGACTGCCGGAGTCCGGCCAGGGGAGTTGCCCCGGCGAGTCATGGTGATGGTGAAGATGATACGATGATGATACGATAAGGATGATGAAGATGGGTGTTGATGGCTGCTGATTTACTCCGGCCAGTGGGGGATCCGGCCAGAAGGTGGAGGAGGAGAGGAGGAGCTCATGGCGGAGCTGGGTCGTGCTTCGGGAGGAAGGAGAGGACAGGGAAGTTGAGGGGTTCATGGTCGGGTGCTCCAGCAGTTCAGGGAGGAAGGGAGAGGAGGCTCGGGGTGGTTCAATTCTGGTGTGCGAGGAACGGAGTCGATGGTGATGGCGGTTTGCGGGGCAGGCGGAGGAAGGAGGAAGGGCAGGGAGAAGATGGGAGTTTGAAGTGGAACTGTGGTCGGGGCTCGGCTGCGGTGTAGTCGGGGAACTCGGGGACGACACCGGAGTTGCTCGGGGTCGAGATGACGGGGAGGCAACGGCGGGAAATCGACCATGGTGGTGGAAAACTGGGAGGAGGACGAGAGGTCGGCCTGAGGGGTGATCGACGAGGTCAGAGCGGACTGAGGGGTGATCGACGAGGTCTCCGGTCAGTTGGCCGGAGAAGAGGATGGGTAGACTCGGGGACGATGGTGGTGCTGGTGGTGTTGATGATGGTGAGGGAAGTCAACTCCGACGGAGGCGATGGCCGCGGGTCGAGGAAGATGGAAGAGGGTGGCGGTGAGGAGAGGTCAGGCGAGACACGGCGGTGCTTCTCCAGTCGAATCGACGGAGGGCTGGTCGGGTGGCCGGAGTTTGGCTGCGGGGGGGGGGGGGGGGAATTGGAAGGAGGTGAATAGTTATTTAGGTAAAAATAAATTAAGGTGTATTTATATGTAAAGAGGTGAAGTTTTGAGATTGACCTAGGATTTGATGTTTGACATAGGTTTTGGACTTGGTCAACATTCCTTGGGGTGGGCCTTGGGCTTACATGGGGATGTTGGGAGGCTACAATTTGCATTGTTTAAATGCAAGGATTGGATTAAAATAAAAGGTCGATGTTGCCCGTTTGCACATTCCGATAAATTACGAAAAAATTCATGTGAAGGGGAAAATTGGGTTTCTTCATGATTGTCCAATGGTGGGGACACCTCAATGCATTTTTGCATAAAAGCCCCCCAACAATTAGAAAATTACACAAGGACGGAAATTATATTTAATTAATCAAACTGAATGCACATGATGTTCTAGAATTAATTAGAAGTACATGGGAATGAAATTAGATGGGACACAAGTGTCAGGGACGTAGAGGGTACAATGTAGAATATTAATAAAATTCGGTTTGCACAAAATGGTCAAGATTGTGTCTCCAATTTTGATTGGAACGCACAAGGGTACTGAGTTAGAATTAAGAAATAACGTCCGCGACGTTTATTGTGCGGCTAAAATATAGCACCAGAGAGCATGATTATAAGTTACACAAGGGTCGGAAAGGTAGGCGGGCACGTCTCGGACAAGGGTATAAATTTTGTAGAAGGGCATGGGCTAGTGTAGTACTCCAATTATTGGAGGAACGGTAAGGCACACTATTTGTCATAATTAAATAAATGCCGTGTTCTAATTCTAATTGGTTCAAACTAGCCCTAGTTTCACTATCTAAGCAAATTAGGCATAATTTTGGGTGAGGGGGTTTACATGAAGTCCTATATATTTTCTGGCAAGGAGGAGCCTACTGAAGTTCATAAGTGGCTTACAAACACTCAACACCAAATGGAAGCAGCTGAGCTTCTGAGGGAGCGTTGGATGACTGCCGTCAGGATGTAGTTGACGAGAAATGCACATCACTGGTGGCTATCTGAGGAGAGACAGCTCGGACCAGACTGAGTCACTTGGGAGGAGTTCTCTAGACTCTTTCAGGAGATGTACATTGTCACGCCCCAATCTCCCGCAAGCCCAATAGTCCCCGCTGAACGTGAATCACCACGTTGCAGCTCTCCCGCAGGACAATCATTCTCATCGGGATGTGATGCCGTACGAGCCTGGAGTTGCGCTCGTACAAGGCGATGTAGTCAAACACCAAATATTATTATCGAAACAACCAAGTTCCAGCGGAAGTCAAGTATTATGTACCAAGCACACATCAGAGTAATACGCAGCGGAGCTCACGATAGGGTCCAAATGAAATGCCTCATCGAAGGCAATGCCACAAAGGTGATGCCACGAAGGCGATGAAATACTCTTGCTCTTTTCTCTAGCCCACAAAGGTACTTATAGTTCATACATCACGTCTCGTATATCCAAGCAGCGCCACTACACCTGCGTACCTGAAATAATGTCCACAAACGTGGGTCAGTACATAGCCGTACTGGTGAGCGGGGTAACCCACTCGCCTAAGCCGACACTAAGTAAAATAGTGAATGCAAACAGTTAAATGGTGATCTTTCTAGTTGAATCCTAGATTCATTTCATGGCATAGGGATGACATGTTAAGGAAAGCTGTAAAGCAGTTTAAGCATGCAAGCATTCAACTCAAACCAATCGACAAGCAAAATAACCCAACCGAAGGAAACTAGCATGCAACCGTCTTGCTCAAGTCCAAGCAACACGATAACATATCGAACCATCACCCAAGCCTCAATATCCATCCTCAACCAAAATACTTACAATCCAATCCCAAAGTGCACACTCTTGCCGAGGCAAGGTGGCCGCGCCTACACGAAAGTCAAACCAACAAAAGAAAAGTAAGCCATCACTAATCTATATGAAGTCACTGGCCAAGCCATAAAGGACATATTCCAAGCATTAGCGGTGCGCCCTATCAGCCCGGGTAGCAAGCCCCGCTGGAGATCCCGCAATGCATCGTGACTAGCACGAATCAATATTTCCCTCCGGATCGATACAGTCCCAGTGCCCCGGGAAGCCGTTTCGAGGAAATGTCAAACCCTGTGTACACAGGTTGTCCGTGACATGCAGAAAGTAGGTATGACGAGAGGATCGAACATTCTCGCCCCACTAAGCGATCCTAGACTCGTTCCATGAATTATCCAACCAAAACATCCATAACCATTCTTCCAACATATTGCCCAAGGCACCAAATCACAAGTGATTCCATATTCACAATGCCGCTTCTCAGCAATGTATTCCAAATGGTGCAACACCCACGCTCAAAGCAATCCCATGGCACAATGCCCCAACAGTGGCACAATGCCCTCGCCGATGCAGTTGTTCGGTTTTGAACCACAACTGCTCGCTTTGCAAGACAAAGCGACCAAATGATACTCGTGCACGGATGCACGCTCGCTCGCCCATATCCCAATGTTTCCAACCAAGATAATTCCAACGGTCCAAGCATAATCTCAATCATTCAACCAACTGCCTCAAATGATAATCCAACCAACTCTAGCTTCAACTATCCAACGCGTAAACCAATCAAGCCACAAACCTATCCAAGCAACGACGTACACTCTATGCACGCCTCAGTGTAGTGATTCCCAATGTTCCAGTCTAAGTGTTCAGGCCTTTTACGTGTTTCCATATTATTAGGCATGAAGGAGTAGAGGAGAAGAGAAAGAGCCCACTCACAATATTTGACTCCGTTAAGCATCATGTCCTGCCGATGCGGCCAATCCCTTGAATCCGTGGTCCGATGCAAGCGCGATCTACTCAACTGGTATGACCGTGCGAGCATGTCGTGCTCTACAAATCATCCGACCGATCGGACTAAGGAAGACGGCATTATCGCTTCCATCCAGCTATTCAGTACTGTTCTGAACGAACACCTGATTTCCATCGAACCCGCTAGCCATCTGCACATTAAACCAACTCGATTAATCCTTCTTCCCAAAATCCAATAATTCAAATGTAACCAGCATTTGTTTAATTCAATCCGACTCAGCGTAACGCACCGAGCGGTTGCGGGCGTTACATAATATACCACTTAAAATCAGATTCGTCCACGAACCGTGCTGGTACTCATTCCTATCACATGCCGCTTGTCTATTTCATAGATCAGCCTTTATGCAACTCACATTATTCACGATTTCTGACTCAGTATCTCGCTCTGCTGAACGCTCGTACAAATTCTTGAATTCCCACATCCTCCTTGCAGCTCAATACGAATTCCTCGTATCGCTTAGTTTTGGATCGTACACATATTTAAGGCGTCCCTAAAATACATGTATTTCAGCCGAGCTTTGCGATAGCGAATTTGGACAAGTTACAAGGGTATCTTTATGTCCGAGACATCCATTTGCTTTACTCCCAAATTAAACCAATCATGATTTCCATTCCAACATATTCACTTGAGCACCATTCTCAAATATGATGCTTTTCCACCGACTCAATCAGTTCGTATTCCAACTCAATCCATCCAACTATTTCTGAATTCGCATTAGCAACATCTCCAAATATGCCTCATGCACCGAACGATCATCTCAACTGATACTACCCCAACTAGGCGACTTACCCAAATACCAAACTTTCCTCTTATCAGCTCAACCAAACACCTCTTCCTGCCATCTCAATACCTCGCTGGGTGAACATCTATATTGAGGTTCGTGTGATCCACGAAGATTTTGCCGCCACGCCAAAGGGATAGTGTCGCCACGATTTCAACGTGGACACACTCGCCACAATTCCTAGGTTGCGCATGGAATAGTTCTTCGCGCTGCTTCCACTGCCTCGAAGCATAGGATATCACCTTTGCCTTCCGAACGAGCACGCTTCCCAGACTAAGTTCCGATACATCTTGTAAATCTGAGACAAATCTGTCCCTTCCAGTATTCGCAAGAATTTGATCTGAACGAGCCGCCACAGTCGTCCATTCATATAAATGCTATTCCCTTCCAGGGCACGATGAGTCAGAGGCGATGCCATCTTCAAAAATCTGCGACTCTGAATCTTATCCGTTGACTTAGGCCAATCCCACCATCGCTTCGGTCTTCCAGCTACTTCTTCAGCTGAAGGCTATCCCAAGGGTCTCTCAAATCCAACACTCAGTCAATCAGGCCAAATCTTCAACACACACTACTCACATCCGCCCTCGACGCATTCCCAAATACGCCGCCGCAAGGGTCGTTCTATGGGTCTACAATGTTCATCTCTGATCGGGCGGTCAAGTCGCTAGGGTCAACTGTCCCGAAGCTACGCTTGATAATTGTAATCATAACGATGGACAATTACTATGAACCATGCTATATCTCATCTGCAAATCCGAACAATAATCCAACCATTCCATCAGAGCGAACTTCCGAATCCGAGCACTTTATGCACTACCTCTGATGATCTGCCAACTAATGTCGCTTAACCACCTAGAGTCCTTCTATCTATCCAAGCCACAGTTCGAGAACTGCGCTCGTTGAAACCGTCTTCCATCAATCCGCCGTTCTGTCCTGAATCCATTAAATTTTCTGAACTGCCATGTTCGACTTCTCGTACTACCACTTGCAATGATTCCCGAACACAAAGACTTGCTCCCAAATCCTTACCTGTTTGCAGTATTTCACAATGCAAGTCCAACTTGCTCGAGCAGCACAGTGATTTGTTTAATTGTTGCTCCCACATTTAGCTATCTTCAAAAGTCTGTCCGCCACAATTCCTGCCTTTAGTTGTTGCCACAATCCGTTCACATCTTCCGTAGAATCCGTCTACCATCGTTGCACCGTTTCGCAAAATTCCACCTCTGCTAAACCTGAGTCGACTTCTCAAGCAGCAATATCCAAAATCTTTCAAGCCCGTTCAAATCCATCGCATTATCCCTCCAAACCAAGTCGTGTTTCATTATTCCATCAACGGCTCAAATGTGTTGCCCAAAATCGTAGTCTGTGCTCGCTATCATTCGACTCATCCATCGCTCGTTCAAGCGTATCCCAACTGTTCGTTCCACATGCTTAACTCTCCTTGCATCAATGAATGCTCTATCGAACTTCCAAATCATGCAGGCGATCTGATACTCAACTTTCCATCCGAACAATCTCAATTGTTTCCAATACTCGTCTGCCTCAATCCTTCAAATTTCCAAACACTCATTCTCATATGTTTTATTCCGATCTATTCCATCTCTCAAGTTCAATGATACTTCCATTTCCATTTGCAAAAGTCCGTTCTCGATTGCTCAACTCAATATTCACTTTCTCCATTTTCATTCTTTCCAACTCAACCGATGTGCACCACCCAACTTACATTCCTGTTACCCGAGTCCGTTCAGGCAATTCCCATTGATGTCCAACCAAAATATTTCAATGTATTGCTTACTATGTGGTATCCCATATACCACTCCGAATCAAGTCGCTACTCGCATTACGATTCCTTTACACTGATCCAAGATCCGTTCGAACAATCCCTTATGTATGATCATGCCTTTTTCTAATTCGAGTCTGACACAAAACTCAGCCAACAAGTGAACCATCTTACTCTTTTTATCAATCTCGCTAGGCAACTTGTGCTATGTTCCATTCTTAATGCTTCCAGCTATTCTCAAACCGTTTGATACTTTCGTAACACGAGCAATCCATGCGACGATTCCTTCCAAGTAATCCAACACAAAACCCAATACCCAACTGTTCCACACATTTGCTGTACGAGCAACTCGTACAACATTATCCTGATATTCCCAAGCCAAACTCAAACCTGCTTAACCAATGCTCTATGTGATATACCCAGCCAAAGTTTAAACTTCTATCCAACACATTCGCTACACGAGCAACTCGTGCAACGATCCATTATCAAATCGATGCTTCTACTTACAACATGCCGCATAACCAATCTCGTATGACAACCAACTGATCCACTGATGTAATCAGAAACTCCCTGAACGACAAGCCAAGCCAACCCAACGAAAGCCCTCAACTTGTTGCACAAATGCAACAACGCCACCCAACTTGCTGCACGAATGCAACAACGCCTAACGAGGCTAAGCGATCCAACGAAAACCAACCAAAGCAACACAACCAAGAACAACATGCAGCCACAACCAGCAATATATAGACTTATTGCATGAAACATCCAATGCGGCACTGAGTAGAGTCAAAAGCCAGACGACACGCGGAAGCTATTTAGAGTTTGTGATGAAGCGAAGGACCAAGTCCGAGAAAATAAACCAGGCGCTCTGATACCAATTTGTCACGCCCCAATCTCCCGCAAGCCCAATAGTCCCCGCTGAACGTGAATCACCACGTTGCAACTCTCCCGCAGGACAATCGTTCTCATCGGAACGTGATGCCGTACGAGCCTGAAGTTGCGCTCGTACAAGGCGATGTAGTCAAACACCAAATGTTATCATCGAAACAACCAAGTTGCAGCGGAAGTCAAGTATTGTGTACCAAGCACACATCAGAGTAATACGCAGCGGAGCTCACGATAGGGTCCAAATAAAATGCCTCATCGAAGGCAATGCCACAAAGGTGATGCCACGAAGGCGATAAAATACTCTTGCTCTTTTCTCTAGCCCACAAAGGTACTTACAGTTCATACATCACGTCTCGTATATCCAAGCAGCGCCACTACACCTGCGTACCTGAAATAATGCCCATAAACGTGGGTCAGTACACAGCCGTACTGGTGAGCGGGGTAACCCACTCGCCTAAGCCGACACTAAGTAAAATAGTGAATGCAAACAGTTAAATGGTGATCTTTCTAGTTGAATCCTAGATTCATTTCATGGCATAGGGATGACATGTTAAGGAAAGCTGTAAAGCAGTTTAAGCATGCAAGCATTCAACTCAAACCAATCGACAAGCAAAATAACCCAACCGAAGGAAACTAGCATGCAACCGTCTTGCTCAAGTCCAAGCAATACGATAACATATCGAACCATCACCCAAGCCTCAATATCCATCCTCAACCAAAATACTTACAATCCAATCCTAAAGTGCACACTCTTGCCGAGGCAAGGTGGCCGCGCCTACACGAAAGTTAAACCAACAAAAGAAAAGCAAGCCATCACTAATCTATATGAAGTCACTGGCCAAGCCATAAAGGACATATTCCAAGCATTAGCGGTCCGCCCTATCAGCCCGGGTAGCAAGCCCCGCTGGAGATCCCGCAATGCATCGTGACTAGCACGAATCAATATTTCCCTCCGGATCGATACGGTCCCAGTGCCCCGGGAAGCCGTTTCGAGGAAATGTCAAACCCTGTGTACACAGGTTGTCCGTGACATGCAGAAAGTTGGTATGACGAGAGAATCGAACATTCTTGCCCCACTAAGCGATCCTAGACTCGTTCCATGAATTATCCAACCAAAACATCCATAACCATTCTTCCAATATATTGCCCAAGGTACCAAATCACAAGTGATTCCATATTCACAATGCCGCTTCTCAGCAATGTATTCCAAATGGTGCAACACCCACGCTCAAAGCAATCCCATGGCACAATGCCCCAACAGTGGCACAATGCCCTCGTCGATGCAGTTGTTCAGTTTTGAACCACAACTGCTCGCTTTGCAAGACAAAGCGACCAAATGATACTCGTGCATGGATGCACGCTCGCTCGCCCATATCCTAATGTTTCCAACCAAGATAATTCCAACTGTCCAAGCATAATCTCAATCATTCAACCAACTGCCTCAAATGATAATCCAACCAACTCTAGCTCCAACTATCCAACGCGCAAACCAATCAAGCCACAAACCTATCCAAGCAACGACGTACACTCTATGCACGCCTCAGTGTAGTGATTCCCAATGTTCCAGTCCAAGTGTTCAGGCCTTTTACGTGTTTCCATATTATTAGGCATGAAGGAGTAGAGGAGAAGGGAAAGAGCCCACTCACAATGTTTGACTCTGTTAAGCATCCTGTCCTGCCGATACGGCCAATCCCTTGAACCCGTGGTCCGATGCAAGCGCGATCTACTCAACTGGTATGACCGTACGATCAGGTCGTGCTCTACAAATTATCCGACCGATCGGACTAAGGAAGACGGCATTATCGCTTCCATCCAGCTATTCAGTACTGTTCTGAACGAACACCTGATTTCCATCGAACCCGCTAGCCATCTGCACATTAAACCAACTCGATTAATCCTTCTTCCCAAAATCCAACAATTCAAATGTAACCAGCATTTGTTTAATTCAATCCGACTCAGCGTAACGCACCGAGCGGTTGCGGGCGTTACATACATTCTAGCTATTTCCAGAGCAGAACTTAGGGATAAGTTTAACTGCCCCACTCAAGGCAACATGACGGTAGAAGAGTACAATGCATACTTTATCCGTTTGAGTCGCTTTGCCCCTACTCTGATTTTGATAGAAGAGGAGAAAGCGGAGAAGTTCTTTGACAGACTTAGCTTTTTGAGCTACAAAGATTAATCGGCTCTGTTGCACCTACTTCATTCACAGACGTCCTTGCTACAGCCCGATGCATAAAGCACGTCACTAGGAGAGAGTCCACCCAGAAATGGTCGTTTACATCAGCATTAGCTAGAGCACCACAAGGAGGAGTTGCAAAGAGACCTCACATGCACCATCCACCCAGAGCAACTCCGCAGATACTACCTATATGTCAATATTGTGGCAAGCGAGGCCATTATGTGAGAGAGTGCAAACGCAAGTTGGGACATGCTTGGTTTGTGGATCCAGCCAACATTCAGCCAAGGATTGCCCTGAGCGTCAAGAGGGAGCACCGATGGTAAATCGATCAGCTTTACCAGCACCAAGACCAGCCTAGCAGCCATCTATGCCAGCTTATCCAGCACTGGGAGCACCACAGACGGGAGTTGGAGGAGTCAGACCCCCAACTCCAAGAGGGTATCAGCCGAGGCCATCTTTGGCACCACATGCAGCACTATTCCAGCAGGCTCGATAGCAGAGAGGACCAACTCAGGGGCGAGGACGGGCATTTTCCATGGCTATTGAAGAGGAAGCCACTGCAGGAGAAGTCATCGCAGGTACTATATTAGTAGCTTTATTACCTGCTGTAGCTTTATTCGATTCTGGAGCATCGCATTCATTCATAGCTGCTAGCTTTGTAGCCACACATAGAGTAGCTACCGTACCCCTTTTGAAGACTATGAGAATTCTTACGGGAGGCAGAATTATCCCAGTTAGTGATATTTGTAGATCTTGTTCGATAGTAATCTGTGGGAGAGAGATGTGAGCTCAATTTTTGATCTTTTCCATGTCAGATTATGATATTATACTTGGTATGGACTGGATGAGTCAGTACCATGTGACTCTAGATTGCCGGCGTGGACGGGTTATATTTAGACCGCCTGGACATCCAGAGTTTGAGTTTCTTCGGGGAGCCAAAGAGTAAGGTGTTCAGCCTACACTTAAGGTACTCTCTGCAGAAGGGGAGCCCGAGTACCCAAAGGTTATATATGAGTTTGTGGATGTATTTTTTGATGATCTTCCAGGCTTACCACCTGATCAGAAAATAGAATTCATAATATACTTGACTCCAGGAGCAGAGCCTATCACTTCATCAGTGTACCGGCTAACACCTAAGGAGTTGGTGGAATTGAAGAAGCAAGTTGATAATTTTTTGGAGAAGGATTTTATTCGGCCAAGTGTTTCACCATGGGGAGCACCCATACTATTTGTGTCAAAAAAGGATGGAACGGTACGCAAGTGTATTGACTACGAGGCACTGAACGTTGTAACCATCAAGAACCGGTATCCCTTGCCATGCATTGATGATCTGTTCGATCAATTGAGTGGTTCTCGTATATTCTCAAAGATCGATCTCAGATCCGATTATCATCATATTAGAGTACAAAAAGAGGATATACCGAAAATAGCCTTCAGGACCAAGTACGGACACTATGAGTTTTTAGTTATGCCATTTGGTTTAACCAACACGCCAGCTGTATTTATGAGCCTGATAAACAGAGTCTTCCACCAGTAGTTGGACAAGTTCATGGTTGTGTTTATTGATGATGTCTTGATATACTCCAAGAGCCACGAAGAGCACGAGGAGCCTCTCAGAATCGTGCTGGAGACGCTGAGACATGAGAGATTGTACGTCAAATATAGCAAATATGAGTTTTGTCTGGATAGGATGCCTTTTCTGGGATATATCATCTCGGGAGAAGGACTTTCAGTTGATCCAGAGAAGGTTGCTGCAATAAAAACTTGGCCCAAACCTACATCAATTGCGGAGGTGAGAAGTTTTCTCGGACTTGCTGGATATTATCGGAGGTTCGTGGAGAACTTTTCAAGGATTACAGAGCCTATGACGCGGTTGATGCATAAGGACCAGGAGTTTGCATGGACGGAAGATTGCCAGAAGGCCTTTGAGGAGTTGAAAAGATGATTAATGACAGCACCGGTCTTGAATTTTCCTTCAGGATCAGGAGGATTCGTAGTTTATAGTGATGTGTCAGGCAGTGGACTAGGATGTGTTTTGATGAAACATGTCAACATTATAGCTTATGCATCAAGGCTGCTAAAGGTTCATGAGAAGAACTACCTGACGCACGATCTCAAGCTAGCTGCGGTAATATTTGTATTAAAGATTTGCAGGCACTATCTTTACGGAGAGAGGGTAAAAATTTTTACTGATCACAGGAGTTTGAAGTATGTCTATATACAGAAAGAGCTCAATATGAGGCAGAGGCGTTGGTTAGAGTTGATGGTCGATTTTGATATAGATTTGCAGTACCATCTGGGCAAGGCAAATATCGTAGCAGACGCACTCAGCAAGAAGCCCACAACTTATTTCTTGACGACGCAGCCCCAGCTATTAGAGGATCTACAGGAGCTCAGGATAGAGGTTATTTTGCTAGGGCAAAGTAGACAGTTGGTGAATCTTGAAGTTAAGTCATCACTAGTGGAGAGGATTAAGGCGATATTTCCTACAAATGCTAGGTTTCGGAGACTTAAAGACAAGACGAAAGCCGGCATGCAGACGGGACTCTGAATTCATGAGCACGAGATGTTAAGGTATGGAAAATGTCTATATATTCTAAATGGGGAGTTGAGACATGAGTTGATGTCTGAAGCACATAGCTCCATGTACTCTATTTATCTGGGAGGCACGAAGATGTACCGAGATTTGAGGCAGTACTATTAGTGGCATGGGATAAAGAAAGAGATTGCACAGTTTATGGCAAAATATTTGGTCTGTCAGCAAGTTAAGGCCGAGCATCAAAGAACCGCTGGTATGTTACAACCGTTTTCCATACCTGAATGGAAGTGGGAACATATCACTATAGATTTCGTTACAGGATTTTCAAGAAGCCCCAGTGGGAAGGATGCAGTTTGGGTTATTGTGGATCGACTCACCAAATCGGCACATTTCTTGCCATTCAGAGTTGGATAGTCCACAGAGATTCTAGATGACATGTATATACGATATATCGTAAGGTTTATTATGGATCGACTCACCAAATTGGCACATTTCAAACCTAAATTCGGATACTAAACCCTAAATCCGAAAACCAACCCACACCCGAAACAAACACAGCCCCCGACCCCCAGCTACAGTAACAACCGTACCCCTCCATTCAAATTCTAAAACCGCACCCCGACTCCTTGGTTTCCCATTCCGACCCCCCCCCCGATTCCGTTCAAATCCAGTAACCCCCGTGACCCCTCTCCATTCCTCTCCCTGAAACCGCCGCGACTTTTTTCCCCTTCTGAAACCCCCCTTCACTCCCTCTATATACATCACCAGACCACCCCCTCAGACTTTATCCCCTGCGTCCAGACTACCACCACCGACCTCGATGATCACCGCCGACCGCCGCCGCATGCCGCCGTGAACAGACCCGCCCTGAAGTCACGAGCAGCAGAGCAAAAATGAGGTACCCTTCTTTCCACCTCTGTTTCTTCCTACACAATTAACTAAATAACGAACCGTCGAATCCTATGTGAAGATCACATGACCTCCCTGAATCCTGTTTAATTAATTTAGCTTATCATATCCTGTGTCGATCACAAATCGTGACACAAAACAGAAAAAAATAACTTAGTTTTAGGAATACAAACTGTTCCAGGTACGCATGTTTGAGTCTCGTTATCTCCATAACGACACGCGATGCTAAAATTCTACTTGAACAGACTTCTGGACAACATAACATAGTTTTAATCCCTTTAAACACTTTCTTTTAGTTCAAATTATGCTATGATTTATTTAATATTAAAATCTGTCAAAAACTTGATTTCATAAAACTATTTTTTCTCGATACGGGGTGCGTCCCGCTAAACGAGGCGACTTCATCGTATGAGAATTTTACTAAAAGGCGCGTATCATCAACGCGGACGTATGGGATTTTGCAGAATTTATTTTGTATGTGGGTGCACATCGGAATTAATGTGTATCCGTCAAAAAATACCGTATCGGCCTATCCCGACACTTATCATAATTTTGTGTGTGTTTGTCGTTTCATAACGAAACTTACGCCATCGGATTCGCAGCGATACGCTGGTCCTGTGACCCAAGTTTGGTTTGATTCTGAGAACGTTAACGAAATACCATTTCGTGGGCCCCACGATTTTACTTGACGGATGATCTATCTATTTCAAGTATTCTAAAAATAATGGTGATGTTTGTTTCAGCATCCGGAGGCATACTTGGATATTCCACTTCTACAGAAGCAGTTGACGGAGTTCAGAGCCCAGGCAAGTGTACGTTGCCAAACCTGTAGTGATCCTATTATATTATTTGCTTGTGTTCTTTCTATATATATACTTCTGTGATGTACCTGTTCAACCTAGGACCGTGAGATGTTGCTTAGCGTCTAAACAAGATTCGGGTGTCGACACCGTATGAGGAGTCGTATAACATCATTTAGAGAGTTGATTCCACAATCCTATACTTTTGTGTGCTTGCTTTACCAAGTACGACATACCGTAGGACACTTGACACTATTTCATGTGACAGAATCTTTTTTGAGTTATTCATGGTGATTCTGTATAGTCTTACATGATTTGTGATATGAGACTTACATATATAAAGATATCATTATGACTCGTTATACTAGCTAGAGGTCATGATCTTACGTGTTATGGACATGAGACTGCAGCTGATCACTATCATATACTTTTGTTTTCTTCTTTCCTGCTCATCATGAACATTTACTTCTTTGGCATTTAGCCACTGGCACCTGTTAGCCGGCTCGTCTGGACATCAGTTTTCTTACATGACTGTATTAAATCAGACTACAGCTGATCACTGTCATGTACTTTTGTTACTCTTCCAGCTTCTTATTTTGCACAGCTAGACTCTAGAACATTTTGAGAAAGCGTTTGGGGATGCCTTATTGCTTTATCATATATGCTCTTTGCTTACTATTTCTTGTTTGAATGATTGAGACATAGAAGTTCTTGACCCTAGGAGACTTGATTGTAGCATACACCCCCTTGTCTTATACAACCGTGATCATCGTACGACGTATAATACCTTGTACGGGGTAGCTGGCTATGTCCGTCTCCGTATTCCGGTACTGGGGCATAACAAGATTTTAGTGGTGGCTCATGCAGGTCTGTTCTTCAGACTTATGGGGTTTTATGGTCATAGGAGTCTCAATCAAACATGACCCTTCTTGAAATCCTGAATTCGTCCTCTTCGATACTCAGCTTGAATTCTTCCAGATAGATTGCTTCATTGTTCCTTCTCGTCATGTACTTGATGTTTCTTGTGCTCTTCTTTAGGGATTATCCTTCCTCCGATGTTGCCACAATAAGATAGGCAGAGTTGCCAGTGGAACGAGATCCTGTGGAACCTCAGCCAAGGATCCGAGTTGAGCCCACGATGAATGAGATAAAGCAGCAGGCTCCAGGTATTCCCGTACCTTCCGCAATGCCGGCAGTACTGGATACCCCGGCCTTGCTAGAGATTATCTATGGATTGTTAGCTGTCGAACAACACCAGATGGTGGTGCAACAACAATAATAATAACAACAACAATATCAGCAACAATAGCTCCAGCAGCAGGAACAGAATAGCCTGTTGAACCAAGGGTTGCATACGGCCCTAGAACGAGGCGAAAGAACAGATTCTGGGGCATCTATTAGATTTTACAGACTAAACCCCAGATATTTTGATGGTACGAAGGACATAATTATGATAGACGATTGGCTCCAGGATATTGAGACCATTCTGACAGCAGCTAAAGTTTCGGCCGAGGAACAAGTTGACCTGGTTCACCTACAACTCCAAGATCTGGCAAGTGATTGGTGGGCCACGATAGAGGTAGAATTGAGGAGTCCTATTTTATGGGAGAATTTTAGGACCCAGTTCAGGGTGAAGTACTTCAGGATTGTGGCTCAGTGTGAGTTGCAGCAAAGGTTCATTAACCTCAAGCAAGCTGAAAGGACAGTAGACGGCTATGCGGCGGAGTTTTGTCGACTAAGCAGATTTGCTGCAACTATGGGAACAACAGAGTTGGAGAGAGCAATGAGGTTCCAACAGGGACTTCACTTAGAGATTTTACACATGGTAGAGGTACACGACTACCAGACCTTCGAGGCGGTATTGATAGCAGCCAAGAGGGTTGAGCTTACTTCTCAGAGGATGTCATCAAAAAGAGTGGATCGGAAGAGGCCTCACGGACAGAACAATGATGGAGGAAAAGTACCCCAAACGTCAGCACCATCACCTAGCTTTTGTATCCATGATTTAGCATCGCAGAGGACGATAGTTTCAACAGTGACAGTACCAACTCGGCAGCAACAACAGCAACAACGACAATGAGCGCCGACAAGTTATACCTACTATAGAAAAGTGGGTCATATTCGGGATATTTGTCGAGCGGCCAATAGACTATGTTTGAGATGTGGGAGCCCTGATCATAAGGTTGCCATGTGCCTAGGCCAGAAGGGCCAGTACAATAATTTTCTGCATTGCCAGCTCTGAGGGCAGTGTAGCAAGGAGGACCAGCAGTAGTAGTATGACCTTTAGCTCAGTGTCCGCTGCCGATGCAGGCCCAACTTTATAGGCAATAACAGCAGAATCAGCAGGGGCCGCAACCACGGTAGCAAGGAAGACATCAGCAGGGAGCTCAACATGGCCAAGGACAGGCACTCACCTTGTCTTTGGAGGAAGCTATGGCGTCGGGTGTCACGCCCCGGTCCCACAAGGCCGTTCGTCCTTGCTTTGGCCCCTCTAACTCTTTAGGGCAAAGCTATATGTGGACTGATCATCACAAATCAAAGCAAACATTTAGTGGACTATCACATTTTTAAGTATACAAGCAGAACTATCTATATGATTTCGGTCCCCGAGAAACTCAGGATTGGTAACGGTAATCCAGCTAACCAATGACTCACATTCTGATCCTATTAGCAGCTGTGACCGAGGTTCAGCTCTGCACTAATAGTCATTGTCTGACCGATACAAATGCATGAAGCACTAACAGATAACTCAACGATACAGACAAAATAAACGAGCAAGCTATATGTATACACTCTTATGTATCTTACCCCATTGCCGAACGGTTATCCCTGCAGCAAACACACAAGTTAGCCACAATATGCATATATAGACAAACTTATGAATCAATCTTTTGGTGTCATCAATTGATAGGTATGCAAGAAGGTAAACCTAGCATGTACCCTATCTATATGATGGTCCATGAGTTGCCCCATTAATGGACAACAACACCCCCCTATATCCTTTCGGAATGGAACATCAGGGTGCTCTCACAATCCTAGTGCCCCAGGAATCGATCGAGAGACTATTACCTTGTACACAAGTTGTCCGAGACCAATGCACGACAAGCAACATCAGAGTGACTCGATTCATTGCCCATTCCATTGCCTCCAACTCTGAGTTATGATTGTGCTTCAATGAACGTTCCATACAATAAGTCCATAGATATTCTCAAAGTTGTACCCAAAAGTTTTTTGGATTTGATTTGTTGCTTGAGAGTTGTGCCTTTGTGCTTGTGATTTGCTTGTATTTTGATTAAGGATGGTGAGGGATGGGGACTATCGCTGCTCTGTGTTTTTATGAGTTTCTTCTTGAGTTTCGAGGATGAAACTCTTTGTTGGTGGGTAAGTATGTAGTGCCCCACTCTGCGTAGGCACTATGTACAAGTGACATCGTCTTGCTTGCTCGAACGAAAGTCTTCTCGGAGAGTTCCCGACCGATTAATCAATGTGAGTGGACAGAACTACATTCTCTGATTCTTGCACGACTTAATAATAAATCTGAGTTTTTGAATGCTTGTTGCTTAAGAAGATTATTTCATAAGAAGAATGATAGAACCAACTCAGCATGCTAATAAGAGAACTCACATAGCTTATTATTGAAACGAATCTGTCTGCTTGCTTGCCTAACTAGAGAAATGGGAATGCTTGTCTGAAATAAGATAGAACCCTTGCTATGCATAAGAAGAGTATAAGAAATGTTACATGCTTAGAAACACCGACACAACTATCGAACGAACCCTTGCTATGCTAAAAGATAAGTAAATAAATTGCTTAAGTAATTCCCTTTGTATTATGCTAAGAAAAAGATAGATATTGCATGCTACATATGAAACCAAAATCGTGCTTGTCATTATATGTTTCGCTTGCCTATTTTTGCTATCGAACTGCTATAAGTTTTAAAGTGTGAAAGAAGTGACTAATAGTGCGCCCTGATAGTCCGGTCCTTCGGGATCTAGGGGGGTGTGCTATTAGATTTGTAAAAATACGTGTTTGCTTGAATGAATGAAAGTGAAGAAGTGACTAATAGTGCGCCCTGAAGTTCCGGTCCTTCAGGATCTAGGGAGTGTGCTATTAGATTTGTGAAAAGATGTGTTTGCTTGAATGAATGAAAGTGAAGAATCTAATAGTCCGCCCTGATGTTCCGTTCCTTCGGGTTCTAGGGGGTATGGCTATTAGATTGTTAAATGCTTGTGAATATTAATGCTTATTGATAGAATGTTGCTTGTCATGCATTGGTCTCGGACAACTTTTGCACAAGGTAATAGTCTCTCGATCGATTCCTGGGGCACTGGGAATCGGTCGGTCCGGAAGGGATTGTGAGAGCACCCTGATGTTCCGTTCCGAAAGGATCTAGGGGGGTATTGTTGTCCATTAATGGGGCAACTCATGGACCGTCATATAGATAGGGCGCATGCTAGGTTTACCTTCTTGCATACCTATCAATTGATGACACCAAAATATTGATTCATAAGTTTGTCTATATATGCATATTGTGGCTAACTTGTGTGTCTGCTGCAGGGATAACCGTTCGACAATGGGGTAAGATACATAAGAGTGTGTACATATAGCTTGCTCGTTCATTTTGTCTGCATCGTTGAGTTATCTGTTAGTGCTTCATGCATTTGCATCGGTCAGATAATGACTATTAGTGCAGAGCTAAACCTCGGTCATAGCTGCTAATAGGATCAGAATGTATGCTTAGAAATATGATAGTCCACTAAATGTTTGCTTTGATTTGTGATGATCAGTCCACATATAGCTTTGCCCCAAAGAGTTAGATTTTGGATGCACAATACATGCTGCGCACTGCACGATAGAACACTGCCCCGATCGTATGCTTATTGATTGAATATGCAAAACTGTTTCCAATTATGTTTTCAAAAGATGTAATCTGACTATAATCCTGAGCTGCATTAAATAAACTTAGGTAAAAGTAGCAAGATCACTAGTAATGTAATATTTTGCCACATGCTTACTTAGTGTGGGTTTCAGGGGGTGTAGCTTCTGTTCAGTTATTTTAGACTCACCAGTACTTATAAAAGTGCTGACCCACCAACAGTTTGCTTGTTCTCAGCTGCTTGTTCGTCCGAGGAAGCGATAGCCGTGCCTCATCCCAAGGAACCAAAAATCTGGAGCCGATGCCTTGAGCCGTATCGAGTTTGAGCTGCTTTTATATAGAGGTACATAATGTATGGAACGGTGTCATTGTAATCGAGAGAAAGAGTGCTTGAGCGATCTGTAACCTCAGCCTTGCGCCGCTTGTAACACTTTTGATTATCAATAAAGAGATTGTTTTCGTATGCTATTGTGTTCTTTACTTTTCTACATTATATGTGTGCCGCTGCTACAGTATTGAATAGCTTACTTGTCCTTGTTCAAAGCTTTGGACTTGTGCAAGCGCACTTTAGGCTTGTACGGCATCACGCCCGTGCGAGAACGATCGGTTCCGTAGGGGCCAAAGCGAGGACGAACGGCCCTGCGGGACTAGGGCATGACATCAGACGACGTAATGACAGGTAACATTTTTGTTACAACCTTTCCTACCATAGGTTTAATTAATTCTGGAGCTTCATACTCATTTATATCTGCATAATATGCGATACATATTGGATTAAAGTTTGAGGCATTACCAGCGAGGCTGAATATACTCACTAGCAATGAGATCGTGAAAGTTAGTAGGGTGTGCCTAGCATGTCCAGTAATAGTTTGTGGGCATTTATTACCTGCAAAGTTTATCGAGTTTCCTATGGATAACTTTGACGTTATCTTAGGAATGGACTAGTTGAGAGACAGTCATGCAACGATAGACTATCGTGAGGGTAGAGTGTTGTTGAGAATTCTCGGTCTAGAAGAGTTTGTCCTTAGCAGAATAGCCAGAGACCAGCATAAGGGAGGAGTCACAATAGTAGCAAAGGAAGCAAACTTGCTGCCCAAGATAGTTTAAGAGTTCATGGATGTCTTTCCCAATGATCTTCCCGGATTACCCCCAGTTAGAGCAGTAGAGTTCTGTATAAAGTTGATGCCAAGAGCAGAACCAGTATCCTAGAAGGTATACCCAATGTCACCATCAAAACTTGATCAGTTATATTGACACGTGGAAGAACTGAAGGCGAAGAAGTTTATTTGGACCAGTGCATCACCGTGGGGAGCACCAGCGGTATTGGTGAAGAACAAGGATGGATCGACGCGGTTGTGTATAGATTACAGGTGGCTTAATGCAATGACAGTAAAGAATAAGTATCCATTACCAAGGATTGATGATTTGTTTGACCAATTAAGTAGAGCAAGAGTCTTCTCCAAGATAGATTTACGATCAGGATATCATCAGGTGCGAGTCCGGAAGTAGGATATACCGAAGACAGTATTTAGGTCACGATATGTGCATTATGAATTCTTAGTTATGCCATTCGGATTAACAAATGCTCCAGCGACATTCATGGACTTGATGAACCGTATTTTTATGCCCTACTTAGACCAGTTTGTGGTAGTATTCATCGATGACATCCTGGTATATTCTCGTAATGAGGAGGAGCATGAAGAACATCTCAGGATATTTCTGTAAACTTTGAGAGAGCACTAGTTATATTGGAAGCTTAGTAAGTGTGAGTTTTGGCTGGACCGCATATCCTTTCTTGGATACATTATTTCTGGAGCAGGAGTGTCAGTTGATCCCAATAAGGTAGAGGCAGTAAAGAGCTGGTCAGTTCCGAAGACAGTAGCAAAAGTGCGTAGTTTCCTGGGCTTGGCAGGATACTACAAAAGATTTGTGTCAGATTTTGCTAAAATCTCGACACCATTGACTCGGTTGACGCACAAGAAAGTTAAATTTGTGTGGTCAGCAGAATGTCAGATAGCCTTTGAAGAGTTGAAGAAGAAGTTAATCTCTGCACCAATCCTTACTCTTCTAGCAGGCTCCGAAGGATTCACAGTGTACTGCGATGCATCTAGCAAGGTACTTGGAAGTATTTTGATGCAACAAGGTAGAGTGATAGCGTATGCTTCTCGGTAGCTTAGAGATCACGAGAAGAACTATCCAACTCACGATTTGGAGCTAGCAGCATTAGTGTTTGCACTTAAACTATGGATGCACTACTTATATGGTGATCGAGTAGAAATATTCATAGATCATGAGATCTTGAAGTATGTGTTCACACAGAAGGACCTGAACATGAGACAGAGAAGGTGGCTAGAGTTGTTGAAAGCTTATGACATGGAACTTCAATACCATCCAAGCAAGGCTAATGTAGTAGCTGATGCACTTAGCAGAAAAGGTGGCAAATTTATGTTGACTACTCAGAAGAATATTCTAGAAGACTTAAGAGAGATGAGTATCGAGATAGTACTTCCACAGAGTACATGAGTTCTGGCTAGCCTACAGATTTAGTCAACTTTGATAGATAGAATCAAGCTAGCTCAGGCAGAGGACCCGGAGATTCAAAAACTACGAGAAAAATGTGAGTCAGGTCTTCGAAAGGAGTTGACAATACATGCGGATGGAATGCTAAGGTTTGGAAATCGTCTATACATAAAAAGCGGAGATATTCGGCAAGAAGTTATGACTGAAGCACATAGTTCCCAGTATTCCATTCATCCAGGAGGTACGAAGATGTACCAAGATATCAAGCAACACTTTTGGTAGAACGGGATAAAGAGAAAAATAGCACGCTTCGTATCGCGATGTCTGATATGTCAGTAAGTAAAGGCAGAACAACAGAAACCGACAGGATTATTACAGCCACTTCCTATTCCAGAGTGGAAGTGGGAACACATCACGATGGACTTTGTGACTGCTTTACCTAGATCACCGAATGGTCGAGATGCAGTTTGGGTGATAGTAGATCGTCTCACAAAAGCAGCTCACTTTCTTCCTTTTCGAGTAGGATAGTCTATAGAACAATTGGCTAAAATGTATATGCAACAGATAGTGAGATAACACGGTATCCCAGTAAGTATCGTGTCAGATCGAGACACTTAGTTTACTTCATATTTTTGAAAAAGTTTGCATCAGAGTTTGGGCACCAAGTTAAGATTCAGCACAGCTTACCACCCTCAAACAGACGGACAATCAGAGAGAACCATCCAGAACTTGGAATATATGCTACGAGCATATACCTTAGACCTTGGTGGATCTTGGGAGAATTACCTTCACTTGGTAGAATTCTCATATAACAATAGTTATTAGGATAGTATTCAGATGGCACCTTTCGAGGCACTATACGACAGGAAGTGTAGGTCACCGTTGGCTTGGGACGACATTGGTGAGAGAAAGATGTTAGGCCCTAAAATCATCACGCAGATAGTAGAGGTTGTCAAGCAGATTAGAGAGCGACTCTGGGTTGCACAAGATAGGCATCATCATTGGGCTGATCAGCATCGTAGACCTTTAGAGTTTCGTGTCGGCGACCACGTATTTTTATGAATTTTGCCTACCCGTGGAGTCATTAGATTCGGGATTTACGGAAAGTTTAGTCCTAGATACATAGGTTTGTTCGATATTCTCGAGCGGGTAGGCGATGTTGCTTATCGTCTTATCCTTCCTCCTTCGTTACGTGAGGTACACAATGTATTTCATGTGTCTCAGTTATGTAGGTATATTTCGGATCTGAGTCATATCCTCGATCACTCTGAATTAGTCATTGGTACCAACTTATCTTAAGAGGAGCAACCCATATCCATAATGGACCGAAGGGAGAAGGTGCTCAAGAATCAGACTATTTCTCTTATCCGGGTTGCTTGGGGCCATCATTCTCTAGGAGAATTGACGTGGGAGCGCGAGGACGATATTCGATCCGGTACCCGCACCTATTCGATTCAGAAGGTATATTATTTCTTACGCCTTCATATCTTGGATTCTATGATCAGGTGATCATTTATATGTTGTGATGATATTGCTTGCATGTGTAGTTGCTAGTATCGTGCTTGTTCTAACTTCTCTATCTATTGCTTGGATTCGAATTTTGTGGACAGAATTTTTCTAAGGTGGATAGAGATATCACTCCCCGTTCCCGATATACGTATTTGGAACATAATTTTATTTTTGCATGGTTGCATGTGCATAAAGATTAGACCCATTCTTTGGTTTAACCTGGTTCATGGTTTATTTTTTGAGTTGGTTCAACTCATGAGAACCTTTGGTTCATCCCTCAACCCTACCATATATAACCCAACATTTTTTCTCTCTCTCTCTTCATTTCTTCATTTCTTCCTTTTTCTTTAGTTTTATCTTCTCATTTCCATAGGCAAGTACACCTTGCATGAGAAATAGAGAAACCCTCCATATTATTGTTCAATTATATTTGTTATATGTTTCTAAGAACTTTTAGTACTTGCAGTTTTCTATTTTGATGGATGGATTAGTGTAGATCTACATTTCTAACTTAGGATTTTATGGATTTCATGAGTTTTTTGGTTTTAATCTATTAAACTTATGTCTTTTAAAATTAGTTTTTACTACATGATAGAGCTTTCAATTTCAAGCATTTTGGCTTTTGGTTCACTCGATTTGGACTTAAAATGAGAATTTTATGAACAAAACAAGATTTCAGCCTTTAGAGCTTTTCTGCCATGGCTGAACCTACTGTTGGAGAAGACGAAGATCGCCTGCGGCTAGTGAGCTATGCGGCTGAGAGTGTCATACGACCTGAGAGGGTTATGCGGCCTAAACTCTTGCCGCATACTGACAGCATGTGTCTATCTTGTTGGACGCATGACTGCTGATGTACACAAGTGTCCTTGAACACCTTGTACTTTCACTTGCTAAACGAATGAGAAATTTGCTTAGTACAAGAGACAACCCATGCGGCACCGACACTCATGCGGTCTGGAGAGCATACGGCGACTATTTTCCTTGGTCTCATGGCTCTGAACCGTTGGCACTTATTTATATGGTTTTGTTTTTTCTCTCTGTCATACTTTATGGCTTGGCATATCAGTCACATCAGTCACTTTATGTCACATCACTGACACTTTATTTATTGACCGTTACTTCAACAATTGTCCCAAAGATTAGACCTTAACCCTGAGCATGCGACTAAGTGGTTCATGCGGCTAGGATTCATATGCGGCATGGCTTTCTATGCGGCCTGATTTTTCATGCGGTCTGACTTCATATGCGGCCATGATTCACATGCGGCTAGGATTCACATGCGGCCCTGACTTTTTACGCGGCATGGACTTTTCATGCGGCCTGAACTTCCCATGCGGCCTTGCTTGTTTTGATTGAATATTTCTTGATTCATGTGACCCAATATATAATTGGTAATTGGACTCGAATACTGTATCCGTGCTGATACCACTATTGCCTGATAATTATTCATGATTTAATATGTGCCGAGGTACGATGCATCGTGTCACGTGTTAAGTGATTATATTTGGGTTGTGCATCGAGAATGCCTCCAAAATCCTGAACGCGTGATATTATAAATATATATTGTTTCCCCAGCACGGGCATAATAAACAAGTCAACTACCAAAGCATGGCTAGGATATTGATTGTCTAAATATTGCATACACGCTCGGGTGAATCCAGATTTGACATCCATGGATTCGTATCTAGCGTGTCCGTACTTTGTACGACATCTTAAGAAAAATTCTCATGTAACTACGCCTTGAGATTTCAAACACAATATAGGGCTAATCAGGTAACTAAAAGTAGTAGTAACATTGGAGGGAATGGTATCCTGAGATCATGCCAACGAACCTTCCCACAGAGATTCATTCTAAGTGCGATGTGGGCTGGCCACCACAGATACTGTATATCATTTGCCTTAGTGGAGTGCAGTATCTAACTATTATTATGTCGAGCCACTGTTTTACTATAGGAACACTGGAACCGCTAATACCGTATTTTAGCGCAGTGGCCCTACGGGGGACTGGTGTATCCTGCAAGTGTCTATTTTATTTATTTGGTTCAGTTAGCTCATGTTCGGCACTGACATGATCTGAGGATACTTATTATGTATTATTTCTGAGATAACCTCAGACTCCACAAAAATAGCAAGCCGTATAAATGATTGGTCAATATAAGAAATATACTTGCTTGTGATTGTATTATCCGGTTAGTAGCCTAGAAAAATGGACTATCATAGTATGATGGTTCAACCCTTGTCCTTATTTGGTTGTAGGGTTGGGCCTTCGCGCTAGAATATGCCATGGACCTAAGTTACGACACTGAACATATGTATTAGTATATGTTTTCCTTGGGTTTTTGTTTCTCCATTTCGTGCTTCCTTTGTAGTACTTGCTATTTGGGGTCTAACCCTACTGGTTTTGTATGGCCAGATTTTGAGCTAACATCCGAGGATCCAGCATACCTTCCCCCAACTCATGGCGCGTACCAGGAACATGGTCGCATGGGATAGCGAGTGGGTTTTCTTCTTCCCTGCTCATCATGAACATTTACTTCTTTGGCGTTTATCCACCGTTACTTGTTAGTCGGCTCATCTGGACATCAGTTTTCTTACATGATTGTATTAAATCAGACTGCAGCTGATCACTGTCATGTACTTTTGTTACTCTTCTAACTTCTTATTTTGCACAGCTGGACTCCAAAATATTTTAAGAAAGCATTTGGGGATATCTTATTTCTTTATCATATATGCTCTATGCTTACTGTTTCTTGTTTGAATGATTGAGACATAAAAGTTCTTGACCCTAGGAGACTTGATTGTAGCATGCACCCCCTTGTCTTATATAGCCATGATCGCCGTATGACGTATAGTACCTTGTAAAGGGTAGATGGCCATGTCCGTCTCCGTATTCCAGTACTGGGGCGTGACAACAGTTAATGGTGCCCGCTGACGGTCTGCCGGGTGAGCAGTTGCTTGAGCTTGGCGAGCTCATACTGCCCTAGACTTCCTCGTTCTAGCACGCACCGGTGCATAGTATGCAAATCCCAAGTTTGAATTTTCCCCTTTCTCAGCATGGTGCATGGAGTCAGCACTGCGTGAGATTCGGTCAAAAATCGAGCTTCTGTTGTTGTCCTCGCCGCATATGGCCATATGTCTGCGGCTGTCGACCAATGTCGCATAGTCCTTCTTATGCGACCTTTGTTGTGGCCTCATAGAACATGCATCAGTACCCGAACTTCTAGCATCATAGTATTTTTTTCTGCCAGAGTTTGGGTGCTGAGCACCTTTCTTCTCAGCCAAGGTTGTCGCATAACCAGGGGGAGCCGGTGTAGACGCGTGATATGCATCTTCAACAACATAAAAATAGATGGGGAGAGCATGCTCCATAGTTAGGTGAGGCACAGCGGCCTTTGTAACCCATTTCCTGCGGGTCTTCTTAGGCTTTGCCAGCCTCGGTGAAGCACCACCCTCAGAGAGCATTTTCTCAAAGGGTTGTTGGTCGAAGCGTACAACCAGCATCTTCTGGGTTGAACCCAGCTTCGATGCGTCAGACTGCGTCACGACCTTCTCATCAGAGGAGAAGGTCTTCCCCAACAGAGTCGCCATCTTGTTTGGCATCGGTGTAAGTTCGAAAAACTTTTGTTTAACAACAAATAAAAAGTACAAAAAAATTCTAGACAGAAAATCTAAGTACAATAATTTTGATCTGGGAAATATGACGATGGAGATCGAGTACTACAACGACTTATTTACTCCATTAATGGCCCGAAGAGTGAATGAAGATGCTCTCTTCTCTTTTTTCTCTCTTGAGCTTGTGTGCACGTACATAGCTCGTCGGGCGGGGGGTATGGTCTCTGAAAAGAGGACCCTGGAAACGTCTAAGTTCCTCCTATTTATAGCCATCATGCTGATGGGCTATAGGTGCCGCATATGCCTCTGTTTGGTGGCCACATAGGGCTCCTTAACAAGAATACAATTACAAATGTAGCCACATACCACGGACATGCTGCCAAGTGGCCTTTGTTGGGATATGCTGTTGATAGGATATCAGGGTTATTTTCAACTCCGTTGTATGCGTGACTCGGTCAGCGGGACACATAGTCAACACTTATTGTTTGAAGATCTTTTCGGTTGCAATAGAAAGATCTTGCAAGCCGAAAGCCGCATAACATCTTGGCCGCATAATGTCTTGGCTGCATATGTGCTCTCCTTTGGCCTTGGTCTTATGGATACTTCGACCGCATGTCGTTGTGGCCGCATGCAAGCTCTCGTCTGGCCTTGGTCGATTGGACACTTTGGCCGCATAATGACAAGGTCGCATAAGGCCGTAGGCTCATATGAGGGAACACGTGGCATGGCACATCTGACGAAGTTATTAATGTACTGATGTAACTTTCTGTCTTTTTATGAGATATCGCCTCTCTCACGATTCTCGAAGCACTCTGGGTGATGAGTGGTGTGTCAGAACTCCTGATAGGCATTGAATGCCGTGTCAGGGGATCTCATGCGGCCCCTTAATTCATGGTTGTTTAGTCTACATGGATTATTCTTATGCGGCTTCCAACTCCTTGGTTGTTTGGGCCGCATGGGCTCTATGTGGCTCCTCTGCGGCCTGCTTTCATTTTGCAGGGCATGAGCTCTATGCGGCTTGCATGATTTTTATGCTTCTACAAGATCTCCTTCAAAGTTTCTAAACTTTGTAAGTTTTTTAAGTTCAGAATACTTTGAACAGAAGCATGAAGGAGATAACAACATGAACTGCAATGACGCATCTGTGAAGTGTCCTTCCGTTTGGCGCATGGGGATGCTTGAGGGAGTAGTGGCGCATGACACTGCTGGCGCATGCGGACACTAGTTACTTAGTGGCGCATGGAAACACTAGTTACTTAGTGGCGCATGGCACTGCTGGCACATGGGAACACTAGTTATAAAATGGTCGGCGCATGACACTGGATCATTATGGCGCAGGGGGCTTGATCACTGCGGCGTATGGCCTTTGATTACTGTTGGCACATGGTAGATATTTTTTATGCTTCTACAACCTAACTAGACTAGACATAACTCATGAACCTAACATTGGACTAGACACTTTAGACTCATTTAACTCTCCCCTCTTCATTAATTAGAAAATTAGATTAACCTTCATTAGGAAGCACCTTTATTCATGACAACCCAAAAGGGATATTCATGTCAATGCACATTGCTTGGAGGAGGGGGTCTTTCTCTCTCCTCTCAATTATTACACTCCAACTTAGATCCCCAATTGTGTTCTTCCCCAAATTGATTCATCCCTCCACCAATCTCTCTCAAACCACCCTCATTCCCTTCCATTCTCATCACCTAAGGAGCTTGGATTGCAAGAAGCACTTGGAGAAGAAGGAATTGGCTAGGAGCTTGTGTCATAATTGTGTCCATTAAGCATTTTATTGGGAATCCATCTTCCAATAGGTATAATTCTAAATTTTTCTTACAATTAGACACTAATTCATGCATTTGACCATTAGAAACTCTTCCATGGCTTAGGGCTATCCATAGGAACAAGAACTAGGTTTATATGACCCCTATTGTGACTTCTACTTGTGACTTCTACATTGAGATTTGTGCTCAATTTAGAAAAAATTCAAAATTGGTGTACCAAGTGTTTGTCAATAGGTCAATTAGATCTAATTAGACTTAGATTGAGTGTGTGAGACTAGCTACATGTCCATAATTGGACACGAGTAGGGTGCATCATGATACTTTGTGATACACTATGATACGGGGGTCCATTTTGGGGGTTTTGTGCATATTAGTGTAATTTTTATTCAATTTTTATTGTAACTCAGTACTTTAGTTGTATATAGATATAATTGATATGCATAATTGGCATTAGTGGAGAATTGTGAGTTTTGATACTTTGTTTGGGGCGTATCATGAGTATCATATTTTGTGCACTCAAGGTGTCTTAGCACTCGAACTCTTGGAATCGTAGCACTCGAACTCCAAGCATGCGGCTTTTTTTTGGGCGTATCATGAGTATCATATTTTAGGGCTACCCGGACCCGGTCAACGGACCGGCCCACTCCGACCCACTCCCCCCCACGGGTCCGGACTGGGTCGGAGGATCCGACCCGCAAGCCTGGCCCGGCCCGACCCGGTCTCGTCTTTGTTCGGTCGGGTCCAATTCGGTCGACCCGGTCGACCCGACTCGGTTCTGGCCCGGTTCATATATATATATATCGGGCCGGCCCAGCCCGACCGTGAACCGGTCCGGATCTAGACCGGTTTAGCCCGGTCTACCGTAGACCGGATCACGAGTCCAAGATGTGTCATGTGCCAATCCAACCAGACCGGCCCGACCCGTTCTCTCCACCGGGTTGGGCCCGGACCGACCCGAACCCGGTCAAAACCGGTCAAACCAGACCGCGGGCCGGGCCAGTCCGGCCCAATACACATTTCTGGAACTTTTCCTCCTGAAACAACTTTTCCACCCTCCTCCACGCCAACTCATCCCATCCTCCTCTCCGCCAACTGAGTTGGGAGGCCCTCCATCTGCCGCCAACTCAGTTGATGAGTCCCATTTTTGGTGTTTTTCGTTAATTCAGTTGACGAGTGATTTCGTTCATAGCAATTCCCACAATTTTTTTTTAGCTGCAATTTGGATAAATTTTATTCCTTTATACGAAAATTTCAGTTTTTTTTTCCCTCGTCCCCAGCCCCTAAATTTGTAATAAATTTTGAATACTTAAACCCGTGAAGCAAAGATACCCTCTCAATCCTCTTCTTCATCAAATCCCAAATAATGCCCTAAAACCCCCAACTTTTCCCCAAATATATCCACAACCATGCGACCTCCTCTGTCCTTTCTCCGTCTCCTTTCTCTCAGAAACCCTAGCTCCCGAATTCACCACCATCCACCACTATCGCACCCCTCCTTCTACTCCACTCCGTCCCTTCCTCCCACCACCGACCGCGTCTCCTCCATCGTCGACGACATCTCTTCCCTCACCCTCCTCGAGGCCGCCGACCTCACCGAGTTCCTCCGCCGCCGCCTCGGGGTGGAGCAGATGCCCGTCCTCGCCGTCATGTCCCCTGGAATGGGCTTCCCCGGCGCCGGCTCCGCCGGAGGAGGGGGGCAGGCGGAGGAGCAGCCGGCGGCGGAGGAGAAGAAGGAGAAGACGGCGTTCGATCTGAAGCTGGAGGGCTTCGAGGCCGCAGCCAAGATCAAGATCATAAAGGAGGTGAGGAGCTTCACGGACCTCGGGCTCAAGGAGGCCAAGGAGCTGGTGGAGAAGGCTCCCGTGGTGATCAAGCAGGGGATGCCCAAGGAGGAGGCCGAGAAGATCGCCGCGAAGTTGAAGGAGATTGGCGCAAAGGTCGTCTTGGAGTGACGATTAGGTACTTTGCCATCAGTTTCCTTCCTTTTTTGTGTTAGATGAACTGAGGATGCTCAATTTGATTCCAAAATGACAGTTTCTTCTATCGATATCATATATTATGTTTAGCTTCGTAACTTCTGAAAGTGGTGACTTTGTCATTGCAATAAATAAGGATTGAGATGGTTTGATTTACTTGAATCAAAGGATGATAGGAAGTTTCTTTCAACCTAGTAGTTTTGATTTTTGTGGTTATGAAGTTAATATGCTCACTTTCAAGCAACGAAGTGTAACACGGATACCTTATGGAAACAGAAATAAAAGATTGACAATGTTATCAGTTCTCTCTCACAAACGACCATACTAATTTAACATAGGTGCTTTCATTCGGTCTAGATACTTTGAAACTTCAAGCATATTGACACTTGAAGCTATCGAGTTATAAGACATTGAGAGTCTGAATATGACACTTAACATGTTTTGCAACATTTCAGCATTCTAGTAGCGGTAGCAACAGTAAGTGAATAAGTGGTAGTAGAGTTCTTCTTCTTCTTCAAATGGATTGTGGATTTTCAGTCAGTTTCAAAAAGGAACGGTCAATTCCTGGACGGTAGAGAGAGATACTTTCTTAGCCACTTGGCAGCTTCTCATTGGAGTTTGAAACATGTAGCTGGCAGTGGGAGGTGGATGGCCCACCAATTAGTTCAACTATGGAATAAGGGCTAATTCCGTAATTTTATTCCATTCTCTGATACTCTGGTAAAAGGGGATTTGAGCTCTTTGTAGAGTAGTTGGTTCTTCTGTGAGTTTTCACTCCACAAGCATCCACACTATATTTCCGCTGGATTGAAACCCTACCTGGCTACTTTTCCAAAATTCAATATATTTCCCAAATTTCCTGCAACTTCTTCTTTTAATTCTGCAATTTGTTCTTAGTTTGTTCTGAAAATGCCCAATTTCAACAGAGGAATGCCAAATTCTCAGATTCTAGGAATGAAATCTAACAATTTGGTATCAGAGCCGCTCAATTCTGTGGCAGAGGCTTTGGAGGAAGATGATGTCTGGTCTGGATTTTGGCTCCGAAAATGCTCCGTTGGCGATGTATCAGCAAGTGATCGATTTGAAGCTGAAGTTATACAAGCTCGATAGCCAAATCTCAACGGAGGATGGTAAATTCTCAACTCGGAGCACTAAATTGGATTTAATCCTGGATAAAATGGGAAGAGAAGCTCCAGTTAGAGAAGAAACACCAATTTATTATCGAGAGGATAGCAGTAAAGAAAAACAGACCTATTTTGAACAAAATTCCCAAAATTGAAAGCATCAAAACCCTAATTGTCCAAATTATAGCGGTAACTCATTACCAAATTACTATTTCAAGCTGGAATTGCCTATGATTTGATGGAGAAGTAGGAGGAGTGGTTATTATGATTGAACAATTTCTTCAATTTTTATCAAGTACCAGATTGGGAGAATTTGAGAGTATGCTTAATACATCTTAAGGGAGCTGCTGCTTACTGGTTTGATAAGGTGAAGAGAGGTAAAATGTCTTGGGAAGAATTTTGTGTGGGTATTAAGAAGGAATTTGTTCCCTCACAGTTCACAGATTATGCCATTGAGCTCAAGCTACTGAAACAAGGAGGCAATGTGAGGGAGTACAGACAGCAGTTCAAAAGGCTGAGCAAGAGAACTGATGGGTTACAGGAGGACTTTCTAATTAGCCAGTATATGGGATGGGGGTGGGCGTGGGGGCTTAAAGACGAGATTAGATATGAGGTCCAGCTTATTAGGCCAGCAACTCTTGTCATTGCTATGGAGGTTGCTAAACTCCACGAGGCAAAGATAGTAGCTCTCAAGAGAAACAATAGAGCCTTTGTTACTTTCAGTAAACTAGTTACTAGCAGTCTTAATCCTTTAGAAACTCAAAAAAAAGGGTTATGAATCTGGAGCTAGCAGTACTTGACTAACTATATCCCCTAGTGAACTCATGAGGAGGAAGAACCAAGTACTATGCTTTTTGTGTGATGAGAAATGGCAGAAGGGCCATAAATGTAAGGACAACAAAATATACATGCTTATTTCTGTTGCTGATGAAGTAGAAGAGGAAGAGGAAGAGGAGGTACCGGTGGAGGAAGTTGATGGAGAAGGGTCTGCAGGACAGGAGAGTTCATTTGCTATATCTTTGCAATCCTTGTCAGGGACTAGTTCTCCAAATACTATGAAGCTTAGGAGTATGCTTTACCAGAAACCCGTTTTGATTTGGTAGATACTTGGTCAACTCATAATTTCATTGCCACACAATTCTGTAACAGAATTGGACTAGGCAGTAGATGAAAGTGAGAAATTTGAAGCCATAGTGGTAAATGGTGATAAGCTGCAAAGTCAAGGGAGATGTGGCCAACTTGACATTCAATGCCAGGGACAAAAAATTAAGGTGGATCTACTACAATTACCCCTATTTGGTTGTCACACTGTATTAGGGGCTACTTGGCTACATACTTTGGGTGATATAGTATGGAACTTCCAGAGTCTAACCATGAGAAATAATCAAGGAGGAAAAGAGAGATGCTTGAAGAGAATCATACCCTAAGCCCAATCACATATGAAATAAAACAGGAAAGAAGTGGCCGCCTTGTAGGGAAGAAGTGGCCGCCTTATGCTGCCTCTTTCAACTCAGCCCACATATTAATGGAAGAAATGTTCAGGTCCAAGCCCAATCACATATGAATAAAAACAGGAAAGAAAGAGAGAGAGAATGTAAGATTCCTAATTCTGACTCTCTCTTCAAATGGAATCTTCTCACTTTATCCCTAATCTTGATGACAAGATCTCCCTTACTTTTCAAATTGAATCTTCTCACTTTCTCCCTATTTTTGATGACAAGAGAGATGTCAACGACTACAACAATAATTCATTCTATGTTTAGGTATTAGTATTATCATTAACATGGAAACATAATGAGACATCACATCAATGAACAAAGTCCAGAAGATTATATATAGAAGAAATAAAAGATTTGAACCCTCATGGTCAAACCACAAACATCAACTCCGAATCATAAATAAGTTTGTCTTACCCTAGCTACTACTACCCCAAAATTTTAGTCTTGAGGTCCCTCCTAGGTCTTTCATGGGTTTGTTGCCTCGCCACCTTGACGAGCTTGCTCTATCATAAAAAGTGTTTGTTTGAAAGTATAGAGCTAGAACAATTATAAGGTTATCTTACTTCTATCATGGTAAGCTCGAATACTCCAAAATTACAGGTATCCATGCTATATATATATATATATATATATATATATATATATATATATATATGCCGAATCCGTCCAACCCTTGTGGTCAGCGGGGAGAGGCATAAGGCTTCCCGGCTGGGTGGCTGATCCTAGGATCGAGTCCACGGGAAAGCAAAAAAGAAGAATATATATATATATATATATATATATATATATATATATATATATATATATATATATACACCATAATTGGTGTCGTATCTGTGTTCTGCCCATATGGCGTACAGGTGTTCGTGCAACGTAACAAATTTTCAACAAATTAGTTGATAGATTTGAAATTGTTGATCAAAATTATATTTTGTTTTTCCCTAAACCGAGGGAGTTAAGAGCTTTTTTGTTGTATTACAAATTCAAAACTAACTATGATGCATTTCCAATATCACATATCTGGCTAGGGTTGTGCATATTTGGTAAAAACTGAACAGCCAAACTGAATCGACTAGATTCCATGTAACACATTTGGTTTGTTCGGCTGTGGTTTGGTTGTCGTTTCTAATTATTAAATGTTTGCTATTCAGTTTTGGTTTGAAGACAATGTAACCGAGTAGTTTGGATAGACCTAACTAGTTACTACCCACTACCGAGTCCAAAGACCTTGATGCTAATTACAACTCAACCCTCTACATATATCTTTCCAATCCTAACCCTAACTTATTTATGTTGTTATATATAGGGATGTTGTGTAGAGTCGACTAGAGGGATCAGACCTAACTTTGCCCCTACCTGCTTCTATCCAAATCCGAAACTTGGGTGGTTAGGGTCTTGTCTGCAAAAGTTGACCCATTCCTCAAAATTGGTAGGGTCCGAAACGACACAAGTCCTATCCGACCTAGAATGCTTAAGATGCTAAACGAATATAAGAGTTATAAGGTTTTACTTGCTGTTATATAGATTATAACAAAATATCATATTTGGACTTATTTGAATTTTTTTGTGAAAGGGTAGAGATGGTCATCGTGTAGAGGACATGGCCCCACTCAAAGCTTATGAGGGAAAGGGCCGGGCTGAGGACATGGATCGTAGGGTTTATGAGTTTGGGATATCACTATTCAAAAGGGAACCGATCCGATATTAGTTACTTGTGGCAACTACCCCACCTAAGATCTCTTTTCTTTCCTTTTTCTTTTTGACTTATCTAGCATCGATGGCAACTCCCCAGTTACTATCATTATCATTTGGAGTTCATATGCGATTATATCCTAGCCTAACACCATTACTTATTTTGGACTCAAAATGCGCCATTTTATGAATGCTTATAACTTGTCTAAGATGACCTAGATTACACACATTATGTATCGAGAAATGAAAATGGGAATGTTGTACTCCACTTGGTATGGAATATTGGTATGGAATAGGGAAAGGTGGGGGAAGGCTTCTCCTAACCACTTAGGTGGAACAAATTACATACAAAACCTAAGATTAAGATACACATTGAGTGATTTTCTTGATTATAGTTTTATGTATCATATCATATACCGTAAAATACATTGTATCTTATCATATACCGTAAAATTTATCCAAAATTTTTGGGGTCGGCTGATTGAATCCTCTTCTTCCATTCAACACCTTAAGGGCCATGTCCTCTGTAACAGTAACAAAATTCATATCATTCTTTAACACTTCAAACCATGTTCGTCTAGGCCTACTTTGAGTACTAGTGGCTCTATTAACTACTATATTATCGCTCCTCCTTACATAAGCATCTATTTGTGTGCGTTGCATATGACCAAACTACCTAGGTTGATTTTTCTCATTTTATCCTCAATTGGCGTTAGCTTTAATTTTCTATGGGTACACTCATTTCTTATCCTATTCTTTAATGTATTGTCACTCATTCATTTTACCATTCTCATTTTAGCTTCATTAACTTCATGTAGATGTTTTTTTAATTGTCCAATGCTTTGATCCGTAAAGCATAGCTGGATTTTTAGAGGTATCTTGCGATCATAAAGTGCTTTAGGAACACTTCTTCAATTCAACAATCTTATTTTAATTCTATGCATGCATCCTTCTCAATCTCTCAATCATGATGAATGATTGATCTTAAATATTAAAATCTATCACTTTTAGGTATCTCTTGTCCATCTATATGTACTTTTCCTTTCTCTTTGACTTCGGGTGAAATTATATTTCATATACTCTATTTTCGTTCTACTAATTGTAAATTATTTAGATTCCAAAGTTTTTCTCAACACTTCTATTTAACCATCTAACTCTTCTTTACTCTCATCAACCAACACAATATTATTAGCAAACATCGTACACCATGAAACCTCATTTTGGATATATCTAGTAATTTTATCTGTAACTATAGCAAAAATGTAAGGACTCAAGGTTGATTCTTGATATAATCCAATGGGAAAAGAGAACAATTTACTATCTCCTCTAATAGTTGCACGGTTCTCATAACTCTATCATATCTCTCTTTAAAGGTCTCATTATAGCAACTAGAAACTTATTTCTTCTTCAAAGTCCACATTATCTTCCTCGGAACTCGATTGTAAGCTTTCACTCATTGAATGAAATAATATGTAAATCTCTTTTTTTTCCTAAATCATTCAATTAATCTTTTTAGTAAATGAATTCTTAGTAGGTCATCCCAACATAAAACAAAATTGATTCTCTATAATCCTAGTATCTTTTCTTGATCTTTGCTCAATCACTCTCACCCATAGCTTCATGGTATCACTCATAAGTTTAATTTTTCAATAGTTATTACAACTTTGTATCTCTCTTGTTCTTATATGTGGGTAGTATAGTACTGCCTCTTTATTCATTACATCTTCTTATTCCTTAGAATTTTGTTGAATAAATCAGTAAGCTACATCAATCATTTATCCCCTAAACATTTGCAAACCTTAGTAGGAATATCATCATGATAAATTCGACAATTAAGAACTAAAAATATAACATTAGTATTTACGTGAGAATATTATTTATGAGTATAACATCATTGCATCAATAAGTACTTGGCTGTGCCAATGTTTTGTTGTACATTCCTGTTTTAAACAATTTACAAATTGTAAGAATCCTAGAATACATAGAAAGCCCTACGAAAGAAAATCTAAATCAATAGAGAAAAGTTGAGAAATCTAAAAAAGAGGAATATCAAAAAACAAAAAAGAGTGTTTTTTCTGACATCATCAGTTGTCTGAGTTGAAGTCTCAAGAGATGCTAGATGCCATGTTATATGTCATTGTCATTGTTGAAGATGCTTGAAGTCAATTGACGCTGGAAAGGAGAGATGCTAGATGCTAAGTTATATTTCATTGTCATTGTTGAAAATGCTTGAAGTCAATAGACGCTAGAAAGGAGAGATGCTATGTTATATTTCATTGACATTGTTGAAGATGCTTGAAGTCAAATGATGCTATAAAGGAATCTCAATGCAAAGATTTCATTTGGATTTTTTTTGTTACAAAAAGTAGTAAATAATTATACGAGTATTCTGGTTGAGTTGTAAACCACTTAAAAGTCGTGTTTAAACTGTTAAGTTCAAGTTAACATGGTAAATTTTGTATACAGTATCGAGTGATACACATGGTACCGTATGATAGAGAAACTGTATCGTAAGACAAATTGCTCCCTCTTATCATCCAAAGAATCGTATCACATATAGGTTGTTTCTTACTATCGTAAGATACTGACAATAAAGTTTGAGATGTGGAGTGTTTTTCTAGAATAAATTATTATATATGGTTGCTAATGAATCTAAACAAGGATTAACTTGTAACTCAAAAATTTTGATACTCCACAGAAAAGTCCTGAATACTATATAAATTTTCCAACAAATAAACAAAAAATGTGTCAACATGAGAATAGTAAACCAACATGAAAACAATAAATACCAACAAGTAACTTTAGATTGGCTTCAGTTTGGAATTTTGGAGCGCAAAATATAATGTTCTGAAGCGGAAACATTACGCAATTTGAAACAAAAGTTTAATGCAAATTGATAAGAGTTGAAAAATTTATGCTAAACTGTCCACCCACCATTGAATGTATAAAGTGGGCATTTTGACAGACACCCACCTGGACCCGAGCCCTCCGATCAAACCAACTGACTTTTAAGTTTCTCTTCCTGCACATATTCCTAACGTGCCTAAGCCTCCAAATCTTTTGCCACCTCCACTAGATCTACCCATGGTTTGCCTCCACCTCCAACAGATCTTCCCAACTCCAAATGTTACCAGATATGCCTGTGGCTGGATCCACCTTCACCATATCATGTTGTATCTTTGTTACCATTTATCCAGAGCACAAAACCACACCTTTCTAATGGTTCAAGATAAGCTTTACTTCAATTTATTTTTGAAAATGGAGGGTTCATTTTACATCTTCATTTTTTCTTAGTTTGGATATATTCTCTGGTTTTTAATGCCAAAATGCATTTTCTTATCATTAATGCAACTTGATATACGAGTTTGAGGTACATTTTCTTTGTGTAAAGCTACAATTATCAAGTTCTCTGAACTGTGATCTCATCAGACTCTTGCCATTACAAATCAAACTTAGCCAACAAAATTGAACTTGTAATTTTTATTCAGTTTTACTACGGTTCTTGTAGAGATTGGTCGGTTGCAAAAGAGCATTCTGTTTGTTTTCAGTTTGAGAAAAACTCTGTTCAATTCAACTGAACCGGCTGAATGCACAATCCTATCTCTAGCTATTGAGTTGTGGACTTTGATGGTTCATTTCTATCTGTACAATACAACAACATAACTCAGACATTGAATTCTTAGCCCTCTAGCTTACCAGTTGTGTAAACAGTACTTGCCAAATTCTCCTTGCATCCAGCAGAAGCAAAACTATTCTTGTCCTCACTACCCATGGTAATTCTATGCATGACGACCCTTTAAATCTATCGAGTACTAATACCCAAGTTATAAGCCTCCATGTGAGTTTATTCATAATAACTTATAAGCTAAAAAGTTTAGTTGTACTCAAACAACTGTTTTTTCCCTATGTGACAATCTATATGGACTTCATAAATGAACGTTTTGCTCTTACCTATCTATGTATTATGTTATGATTTGCCTTGCCGAAAACATTTTATTATTAAGCTTGGATGCTAAAGTTCTCCCTTGGTGTAGCAAATAACTTGATTCTTGTAAACAGTGTGTTTGTTTCAAGGATCTTGATTGGTTTTTAATACATCAAATATCCAAACACTTACAATCCAAATAAGCTTAGATTATCCCTAGTACTAGTAGCTCCTTTCATTAATATCCTATCCTTCCTAATTAGTGCATCTCTTGGTTTATGTTGAACATGACCAAACCAGTTCAATTTTCTCATGTTATGCTCAATTCACGACAAAGATTCACAATATCGGTATCGGACCCTTCCTGTATCGGTATTGGCGGTTTCGGATCGGAGTATCGAAATTTTGATATCGGAAAACAAATAATTATTAATAAATTATTAACATTTAGAAAAAATATTTTATACATTTATGCATAATTTTAAGTATTTCATATGTTATTTATTAGTAGTTTTGAAATTGAATGAAATAGTAGTTACCCTTGGCGATAGGTTTACCTTCAATAGATAAGTTTTTTTCTTTTACATGCTTTTACAACTAATGTTATAAATTGCACTAGGCGGATTCGGTGCCCCAAAGGGGTGCTAGCGCCTAGGCCGTCTAGGCTGCCGCACAGTTTTTTTTTTTTGAAAATTTGAATTTTCAGTTTTAAATTTTTAATTTTTTTTGAATTTGGATTTTTTCTAAATTTTTGAATTTTTATTGCATTTTTTTTTGAAAGTTTTGAATTTTTTTTGAAATTTGAATTTTTTGAATTTTTTTGCAGTTTCAAATATGAAATTTCAAATTTCAAAATTTTTAAACTTCCCGTCTTGACCGAACATGCCGAATTGGCCGAACAGGCCCGCCTAGGCCCGAACAGGCGCCTAGGAGGGCCGAATTGGGGGTTTTCGGTTCGGTCGACGTCCGCCTACCCCCATTTTTAGAACACTGTTTACAACCTTAGTATGCTTTTACACCATTGTTGATTGGTCTTTTTCGTTTATTTTTTTTGTCGAATTGACTGAAAAAGAGACCTCCAATGTCGGTATCAGCCAGTATCGGGTATCGGTTGGTATCGAATTGGTACATGTCAAACCGTATCAGTATCGGCCGTATCGGATCGGTATCGGCTGATACTGCAAACTATGTTCACAACACTTCCAACCTAATCACTCGTATATTATCTTTTCTTTCAATGTATTTGTAGTCCATCCATTTTAGCATTCTTATTTCAGCTACAATAAAATTTGGACATGTTTCTTCATTGCACCACATTTTGTTATGTTAGAGAGGGCATATTTTAGTATGTGGAATGTCCATGTTTAGTTCTACATTGCTTGAAAAATGGAAGTAAGAAACTCACCCCTCCTGTATATTTGTACTCAAAGCCATCAATGAAAGATTGTCCCATTTACTAGCAGTATAGTCTTTAATTTTACATTGTATCAGATTATGGGTGATCCTGGCCCTTGCTATCCATCCTCCATCAATCCCGTCCATCCACCATTTTCTCCTTTAGCAAACCCTACCCTCCTCTTCCATCTTCTTCAATGACTCCAACTTCAATGACTCCATCTAACTTATGGGTGATATTGGCCCTCGCTTTCCATCCTCCATCAATTCCATCCATCCTCCATCAATTCCATCCATCCAACATCTTCTCCTTTAGCAAACCCTACCCTTCCTCTTCCATCTTCTTCCATGACTCCATCTAAACCTAATAAAATCCAAGCTACTTTTCTCCTCATCTATAATAGCAACTACCACTACTACTTTTTAACTCCTTATTCTATTTAGTAAAAAAAATCCCTTCTTCCACCGTTCTACACAACATCACAACCACTCCCTCTTCTTCTTCACTCATCAAAACCCTAACCAAAAGAACCTCCCTACGTCACCTCCACCTATGAACCACCCACCCTCGACTTCCTATCCACCTATGAACCACCCCACCCTTGACTTTCTAGAGAACCTCATTACCGTTGTTGGCGGCTCTTAACACCGCTTCTTCGACCTTTAGTCGTGCGCGCTTGACCACATATCTCACCCTGATTTTCAATCCGTGTTGGCCTCGTGCATGTACCTTGACGATGACCTAACAACATCGCTTTTGATCCTCTTCGGTCTATGCTAACTCTGACTAGACGAACTCCTTTTATGGTTAAAGATCTGGTTCAGTCCTTCCTTCCAGATCTGGTTACTGATGCCGACTCCAACTCCGACCCTTTGATGGCGACTTCCCTTCCGATCACCTCTGCCTCTGCTCTCTCTTCTCTCTTCTGATTTTGATATGGTTTTGATCTCTACTGATCCTCTTCGTCTCCGGCAACGATTTCCTTCTGCGACGATCTTTGTTCTTGACTTATCCTCACCTCCAGTGAGATTCAAACTACCTCTTTCTGCAGTACGATGATGAACAAAATTTCTCTCCTCCAGCTGTCAGGCTGTCGTCACTTTGAGTATTCCAATCGTCAAGAATACTAGCTCCCATGATTTTGTTTCTTTTATTTTTCTATTTCTTTGCTCTTCTTTTTGTTGATTTCTATGATGTGAGAAAAAACAAAAAAATAATATAAAAACAAAAGAAAAAGAAGAGAAAAAGAAACTTGTTTTGAAGTTAGGACATGCTATTCATGTCCAACTTAAGGGAAAGTATGAGATCTACCCATCCTTCTCGGCATTGCTATTCTTTTGCGGTGGCACTCTCAGTTAAGCACACTCGCCTACTGAGTCGAGCGTCCTTTGTGACTCTCTTGTCGAGCATACTCGCATTTTGACAATTCTCTCATTCAAGTATCACACGTCGACATCTACTCATTGTTCTAAAAATCAGCCTTGGCTGCCGCCTAGGCGCCTGGTGTCCGTCCGATGCCCGTCTAGGCGCCTACCTAGGCCCTCCCGACCCCCGATTATACATGTTTTTGGGTTTTATAGATTTTTTCTGCAATTTTTAGTATTTTTTTTTGGAATTTTTTTTGAACCACGTCCGTCTAGGTGGGCTATGCGTTCGGTGCCCGTCCGACTAGTGCCTTTACTACCTTGCATCTACTACTCTCTTTTGGGTGTTTGCCTTCTGGTTTGTATCGACCTTTACTTTGGACTCTTTCGATGTCGATGTTGCTTCGATAATGATGTTTAGTTTTCTTTTCCTCTTATTTATAGCTTTTTGTAACAAGCTGGACATGTTTTACATGTTCTAGCTTGAGGGGAGTATTAGAGATAGTGTCTTTTAGTATGTGGGTTGTCTATGTTTAGTCCCATATTGCTTGGAAATGAAAGGGAGGGACCCACATGTCCTATATATATGTACTCAAAGCCATCAAAAGATTATCCCACTTACTAGCAATGTAGTCTTTACTTTTACACGTCTCATAAAAAGTCGTATACAATTTCCTTTCAACTCATTGGGCTTTGACAAAGTTTTACACTTGAGTTGGCTACCAAGAGCAACTGTCCCTTGGGCTTGATAGTGAAATAAAATATGAAGAAATTACGAAATTTAAAGGATTTTAAGGCATTCATGACCAAAATTTGTTTCTTAAGTTGACTTACATCAATGATAATGGACATATGAGAGTGAAAGATAAAAGGGTATTCCTAATAATAAAAGGGTCCTTTCTTTACAGAAACCATAAATTACTGTTCTGTAGCTGACAGCATGATCCAGTTTATTAAAGCCTTTAACTGAAAAAAATGCCATGTGATTGTGAGTCATAGGCGGTGTCCTGTGTTTTGGATCCTCAATCTCCCTGAAAATATTTGAATTAAAATATCTACAAAATATACTAGTTTTATATAATTGATTACTGATTAGGCAGAGCCTAGAATTATATTGGTGATAGTCTATCCTTGGTTGGTGCTTATGTTGTTGAAACACAGATACGGCATGAACTGTCCCTCGGGCTTGGACCTATGTTAGAAAGAAAAATTCATTACAGAGTTTAAAGGATTTGGAGGCACTAATGACCGGGATTTGTTTCATAAGTTAACATACATCAATGATAATGGACATATGATATTGAAAGATAAAAGGGAATTCCTAATAATAAAGGGTCCTCCCTTTTCTGAAACCACAAGTTACTTCTCTGTAGCTGACAGCATGATCCAGTCACTCAAACCTTTAATTAAAAGAACTGTAAGTTTTTCAGGGGATATTTGTTGCCATGTGAGACGTTGTGCTGTGTTTGGATCCTTGATCTCCTTGAAAACTATTTAAATTAATATATCTACAAAATATACTAGTTTTATATAATTGGTTTGGGATATCAGTGGCCTAGAATATTATTGGTGGTAGTCAATGCTTGGTTGGTGCCTATGTTGCACGGACACATACGACACAATCTGTCCCTTGGGCTTTGAACAATACTGAAAAATATATAAAGGATTTGAAGGCACTTATAACCAGAATTTGTTGCTTAACTTACATCAGTGATAATGGACATATGAGAGTGAAAGATACAAGGGAATTCCTAATGATAAAAGGGTAAAAGGGTCCTCTCTTTGCAGAAACCATAATTACTGTTCTTTAGCTGACAGCATGATCCAATTCATTCAAGACTTCATTAAAAAAAATACTGTTAAAGATTTTCAGGGGATACATGTCAAAATGTGATGGTTAGACATCGGCGATGTGTTGTGTTTTGGTCCTCGATTTACCCGAAAAATATTTGAATTAAAATTTGTACAAAATATACAAAACAATTGTACAAAATATACTTGTTTTATATATAGTTGATTTGGCAGATCATTGGCCTAGAATTATATTGGTGATAGTCTATGCTTGGACTACACGGCACGGCAACTCGGACATGACACCTATTTTGGTATGTCCTAGGATATTTTGGAGTGTCCGTGGTGTGTCTAGTGTGTGCTCGATATGCGTCCAATGCAACAGGGCCCATACTTTGGAGTTTCCGTGCTTCTTTGGTTAATGCTAATTGGGCTTGATTTGGATGTATGGTGCTTAGTTTTCTACTTTTAGATCGGACTGGGTTTGCTTTAATTTGGTTAATCTTTGTGATTTGGTCAGTTTTAACATTGACTCGGCTTTGCAGCCAGCTTTACACATTCCTGTTTCCCCCTGCTGTTGGCTCAATAAACACGGGTTTCCCGCTGATGGCTCTATAAACACGGGTTTCCCACTTGAATCAGCACAAATTTGCCTTCGAAATCAGCCGATTTGATCTATACTTCTGTAGTGATGCAAGTTTTAGTCCTTAGTCTATTATGACTTGTAAGTAAAAAATTGGCACTGGTTATTTTGCTTCATAGGTATATGCATCATCAGCAACATCAAAGTCTCTATACCAAGTATGTGGGGGTTGGCTACATGAATCCATTTCCTGTGTTTCTTTCAAGGCATTTTGGACTTATTTTGAGTGATCTTTTTCGACACATTTCCTGTTGATGCAGGTGACTCTAGAATGTTAAGATTCTTTCATATATGTTGGATTTCCATATACAGAACTATTAGGATTTTAATAATTGGAAGCTACCAGATATTTTATGCAGCAGAGCTATTCACAAATAAGTTAATTATAGAAGGTGATTTGTAGCTCTCTTCTTGCTGTAGGAGATGCTTCAATTGACAGTACTGTGATATTTCGAGTTATATGGCAGAGCTATTTACAACTAGATTAACTTTACAAGGTAATTTATAGCTATCCCTTCTTGCTATGGAGAAGCCTCCACACAATTCTGCGAAGGTTCGACGTGTGATCAAAGTCGACTTTTTGTTTTTTGTTTAAGAGTCTCCTCTGATGGTCTCTTTTATGATAGCTTGTTTAAGATTTTTTAAAAGACATCATTTTGCTCATTTTGTGTCACTGCCTGATTTTTCATACGAATTCTGTTGCCTGTTTTTTCTGGGACTTATAATAAACGCAGTCTCCGGACTTAATGAGAAATAAGATAGTACTCACAGAGTGTTTTTCAAACAAATTTGTTGATTGATGTTGTTCGTTCACATCTTATAGTATATAGATTAAATTTTATGGTGTTTTTGAAACCTTTGACATGCGCATCAGGTAAAGACAGACAGCTGATTGAATGAAACTTGGGCAATTGAGTTTTCTGATTCACATTGTTTATTTTGAAAATGCATCTTAGATCAAGTATGAACTGATAATTAGTAACTTTCGAAGTGGTTGGCATCAAGAAAACTATGAAGTAGCATATGAGTTGTGCTTTTGGGTGTAAAGTTGCGATCACATCTTGATGTATAAGAATTAAAACCCAAGTGTTCGAGGCCTCTAGATACTCTGCTTTGATCAAAGGTTGTGGGTTCTGATTATTCTTAGCATATTCTTCTGAAAGTGCAAATCCAAATGATTCTTAATTGATTTGGATTGCTCATTGAACCAATGCTCTAAGAAAGCAGTTTTCCTTGATGCATTTTGGACCTCTCTGTTGCTTTTACCTATGGAAATTGTGGTCGTGTTACTTTCTTTTTCTACTTAGCTTCACACCATATTAGCTAGTCATTGGTAAATGGGGTATACGATATTAGAATTACAAGGATGCATTTATCAGAAGAATTTGTATCTAATGGTTTTTCCACGTTGCAAGGAAAAAAAAAACTATGGAAATCCATGTTGCAACAAACAAACATGATACGGCACAGTGCGGCAATGTCATGTATTTTGATGTGTCCTAGTCTAGTATAATTTGGAGTGTCATATCCAAATAAGTGCATGATAAAGAGAACACGTTTTTAGTCACCGTGCTTCTTACATGGAAACCATTTCTTTTGTTCTCCCTTGGAAATATCCACTAGCTAAAGAAATCTCAGTGCCAAGTCTCACTGTTCGCATCTTCAGGATTTAATATTATGTCATTAAGGCCTTTTGGCTTTCAGTCCTTTTCTTTGCCTTCTATGATTCATGTTTTCTTTTTATCCACTCTTTTTGTTTCTTTTTCTTTGCCTTCTATGATTCATGTATTCTTTGCCTTCTATGATTCATGTTCTTCTTAATTCTTATGTCTAGTTGGCTTATATAGAATGGTTCAACCTTGCATTAGTTGGTTAGTCTTATATGCCAACTTTATTGAAATAACTCGTATATGTTCACATTAGTTAGGAGTTCAAATGTTATTGTTATGAAGTAGTGTTAACTGAGAAATATAGGATATTTTTGCCACTGTAAAGCTTTGCCTGTCTTATTTGGCAGTTCGAAGCCTGAACAGCTGCCTATGTATTTTATTCAGCTGCCTAAGATTCTGGCAACAAAGTCGTGCTGCCTTATTTGTATTGCACTGTAAATTCTTTAAAACCCACATTGTGTGATAGTTTTGTCGTCGTATTGTGCTTCGAAAGATTAAAAACAGACTGGATGAATGTTCTATTAAAAACAGACTGGATGAATGTTCTCTGTTTGTGTCTGCGTACTGGAAATAGGTTTTCTTGTAAACGATAGAACTGCATCCAGTGAAATGTTCTGAAACTATTTATTGAATATGGTTTCTAGTTGATTTGGCGATTTATGAGCAGTCATATTCTGCTGTCAAAATGCATGTCCCCGAATAATACATTATACATGCAGAGTACAGATGTTACAGGGATTACTAGTGCGAACTTGAATATAATCAACCTGCCTGATTTATGAAATATGAGAAGTATTTTTCCTTGTAAATAGGTTTTATTAGAAGTAGACAGAACTCTGTTCCTTGTTGCATCAAAATTTGATTCCATGCAGCTTCTTGTTATTAGTACCTGTTTGTTGCCTTTTAAGTATGCTTTCTTTGCATCACAGTCTTGATGAGCATCTCATGATATGAGAGGCTTATTAATCCTGATGAGCTGAGGGTGCTATCCTCAAATGAAGTTTTTGCTGGTTTCAACACTTTCCATAATTTGCTGGTGTGAAAAGTTGTTCATTTAATGGTTTGCCTGATTATGAATGGAGTGTGTTATGGTTGTCCCTTAGAGACGGCTGTTGAGCCCCCAAATGAACGAGGATGCGTTTGGCTGGGTGAGGGCTATCATTTGGTTTGTTGGTTCCAAATTTCCAATCGTGCTCTCTACTCTTGCTGAATTTGAGATGCTGGCAAACAAGAGAGTTGATCTCAATGTGAAATATTTCTTAATGCTGATTGGATACTACAAATAAATTACAAAAAGGACCGCTAGAATATTACCAACACAACCAAAAATTTAATAACATGTCAAAATCGCTAAGAAAATACTGATGGATACCACCAACATTTGGGGATGTAGCAAGTCTGAGACCGAAGGCACTGTACCAAATACTAGTAATGGCATTTTGTATATGATACCAGAATCGAGGAATGACCATTAATGGGACAATTTGCTTAGTTTGAACAATAGTTACGTATTATTTGGATTTTGAATGTAACTGTTTAATGTTTGGATTTTCCTTTTTCCATCACGACAAATATAACAACCATCTTAGGCTTGAATGACGAGATCCAGCTTTCAAGAAAAAACAATTCGAACCCCAACATGTATGGTCTACCGGTTTCTATCTTTCTATATATGGAAAGTTAAGAAATCATATAATAATCGAAAAATTGAAATAGAAAAAATAGGAGGATGTTTGTGATAATTCTGAAATTTTTTCCACTAGGTAATCTATTATCCTTATGCATAAAAATAATAAATTTAGTTCCACTAGATAATCTATTATCCTTATGCATAAAGATAATAAATTTAGTTGTGGTGGTCGGACTCTATTATGGATTTATGACCATATTTTCATAGGACTCTCTTATCTTTTCCTTCTCTGAGCTCGAGTTATGAAAGAAGGAACCGAGGAGGAGGTATCAGGAATAACTGGTTTTATTACGGGACAAACTCATGATGTTCATATCGATCTATTATGGGCCTCTGCATTTAGCATTGGGTAGACCTCATACAATAATTGTTCTAGTTCTACAGTATCTTTTGTTTTCATTTCTGCTGGATCAGTCATATTTATGGATCTACTACCAGAAATTCAATGCGTAATCTCAGTGTTCAATGTGTATTCCCGAATAATCTTATTTTTCAATTATTCAACCATTTAATTTTACCAAGTTCAACCTTAGCCAGGTTAGTCAACATTTATATGTTTCAATGCAACAACAAGATGTTATTTGTAACAAGTAGTTTTGTTGGTTGGTTAATTGGTCACATTTTATTCATGAAATGGGTTGGATTGGTATTATTTTGGATACGACAAAATCATTCTAATAAGTACCTTGTATCAGAATTGAGAAATTATGTAGCTCGAATTTTTAGTATTCTCTTATTTATCATCTGTGTCTACTATTTAGGCAGAATGTCGCCGTCTATTTTCACTAAAAAACTGAAAGAAAAGGAAGAAGGGGAAGAAAGAAAGGAAAAAAAGCGATGTAGAAACAATTTACGAAACGAATAAGACTAAAAAAGATACTCCAGTTTACGAAGATTCTTATCTTGATAGGTATCAAGATAATTGGGAATTGTAAAAAGTTAAAGAAGAAAAAAAAAGATTTTTTTTTTTTACTAAAATGGAAAAGCCTCTTGTTACTTTTCTTTTCGATCATAATAGATGGCATTGCCCATTTTTATATATAAAAAATGATCAATTAGAAAATGCTGTACAAAATGAAATGGCACAATATTTTTTTTATACATGTCCAAGTGATGGAAAACAAATAATATATTTTTAAATATAGTGCCATTTTATCAACATTTTTAGAAATGATAGCACGAAAAAAAAAATTTGTACACAAAAGAAAAACTTTTTCACGAGAATCTATATAACTATTCAATTTTTGCCAATGAACAAAAAAGTACAACTTGAACAACAAATTGGCCAGCCGAATCCAAATTCTAGAAAAAGAAAAAGTTTTTCTAGATATGCTAGAAGAAGATCCAGATTATGCGATGATGAGAATGAACAAGAATACTTACAAAAAAAATATGATCCTTTTTTGAACAGACCACATTGAGGAACAATAAAAAAAAATAGATTTATAAAATCATTCATGATTTGATTACTTCAATGAAAACATTTGATTCCATAGAAATGTTCTGGATAAATAAGATTAATGATTTATTTACTTGAGAATTTGAACATGAAAGAATCCATTTCGCGGAAAATCCTTTTTGAATTTGAATATTTTATTGTTAATTACTTAACCTCAATTGATGAATTATCTTTTGAATACGGACAAGACATTGATTTAGAAAAGAAAGAAAAATCTTTGCCATTTGGATTCTATGAAATTACAACTGATCCAAACAACAAAAAAAGAAAAATCCATTGAAATGGAAGAAATCAGTAAAATGTTTATGGTCGTACAAATTGATCGATGGTTCGGAAGAAGAAGAAGAGGAAGAATAAAATGAAGAGGAATTAGCGGCAAAAATGGACATTCGTTCAAAAAAAGGAAAACATATGGTAATTTATACTGATGATCAGAGTGATAATTCGAGCACTAATACTAACGATACTAGTACTAGTGAAGAAGAAGAAGCAGATTTGATACGTTACTCACACCAATCAGATTCATCGGGGTCTAATCAAAAGGATTTTTGCGTGCTCAAAGACATAAAATAGTTATTTGAGAAATGTTTCAAGCAAATCTGCATTCTCCACTTTTTTTTGATTGAATAGACAACACGATTTTCTTCTTCTTTTGGTTTCTCTAATATGATAAATCACATTTTTAGGAATTGGGTAGGAGAAAATCATGAATTTCAAATTACTGATTTTGAAGAGAAAAATAAAAAGGGAAACAAACAAACAAAGAGAAAGAAGAAGAAGAGAAAAAAAAAACGAATAGCAATATCCGAAGCTTGGGATACTTTTATATTTACTCAAATAATAAGAGGTACAAATGTTAGTAACCCAATCATTTCTTAGAAAATATATTAGATTACTTTCATTAATAATAGCTAAAAATGTTGGTCATATGCTATTATTCCAATTTTTCGAATGGTACGAAGATTTGAAGAAATGTAATAGAGAAGTCCATATTTTTTGCACCTATACTGGTGTTCAATTATCAGAAACAAATTTTTTCCAAAATTGGTTAATAGACAATATTCAGATAAAGATTTTATTTTTCTTATGTTTGAAACCTTGGCAAGGAGCTAAGGTACGCTCTCATCATAGAGATAAAATACGAAAAAAAACACAAAAGGACAATTTTTTTTAACAGTTTGGGGAAAAGAGGAATGCCTACCCTTCGATTCTGCCCGAAAGCGACATTTTTTAAACCTATTTCTAAAGAAATTGAAAAAAGAAGAAGTAAAAATGTAATTTTTTTGGAGTTCTAAGAGTTTTCAAAGAAATAATAAAATGGTTTCTAAAAATTTCAAAAGAAAAAAATAGTATGGGTTATGAATATTTAATTCATGACCTATATTATTCAAAAATTCAAAACATATTCAAAATTAATATTTAATTTCAAGTTTTCGAAATATCATTAGCATTACTTTATCATAGTATCAAAACTAATATGTAATATTATAACATAATATAAACTCATATATCTATATTATCAAAAGTACTATATGTCATTTTAAATTATTCAGGTCAATGATTTTCTAATTCAAACTGAGGTAAAATAAAAATACAATATGAATATCAAATTTCAAATTCCATTATGGAAAGGAATATAAGTGAAATATGGAAGAGAAAGGGAGAGCTTGTCTTGGGTTTGAAATTTGGGACTAGATTTTGGAAGTTGTTTTTTCCAATTTCTTCTTCTTCTTCTCCTTCTTCTTCAAGCTGCTGCTGCTGCTTCTTCTTCTTCATCTTCTTTTATTCTTCTTCTTTTATTTGTTTTAGAAGGAAGGGGTTAAGGCTTAGGTTTTGGTGAAGAAGATGGAAGATGAAGATGCTGGTGGTGGTCGGAGGTCAGGGGGACCCGTGATGAGGGGGTCAGTCGGCCGACTGGAGGCACGTGGCAGCGTAGACGGTGGCAACGAGGGCGGCGGTGCCGCAGACACGAGTCCGAGCAAGGTGAGCGGGAGAGGCTGAGAGAGAGAGAGAGAGAGAGAGAGAGAGATATGATAGAGAGGAAGAAGTGTTGGGGTCCAGTCTGGATTTGGTGAATTTTGGAGCCCAAATATGGTCAAAGATTTGATTTGATATAATTTAGAAATCTACATTAAATGTAAGATTTGATTTGATATAATTTAGAAATCTACATTAAATATAAGATTTGATTAGATTTTAAATTTGTATCAAATATTTAATTTGACCATATTTGGACGTCCATAATTGGTGTTGGACTATTTTAGGCGAAATATGATTCTTATTTTAAGGTTTTCTATTTAGGAAATTTTGTTATGACCTAAAATATGATTTCTCATCCTATAAATATAGGAGGAGGGTGGAGGCACAAAAAAATATCACAAGTTGGAGATTCGGGGTGCTCGTTCACAGAAAATCTAAAAGAAAGTCCGTGCTTTGCTCTTAGGGTTTCGCCATCCAAGACAGAAGGAAGAAAGAGATCTGATCGAGGAGTCGTCGCATTCGCTCAGGAAGATTGCTATGGGTTGGTGAGTGATTTCAATTGTAATCTCTTTATTTTCTTCTTGAGTGTGGTGAGGGGGTTGAATCTATTAGGACAAATGGTTCTACATTAATTTTGTCAATCTTGTAATTTCACTTGAGTTATAAATGTTGGAATTTGTTCAGGTGACGTAGTCACCGCCATATACTTGTCTTTATCTGTGCTTGGTATTCGTTAGACAACGGTTGGTTATCTCAAGTGGGTTGGCCTAAAATTTCTGCTACGGGCACTCTCAGATACGGTATCGGAATGCTTGCAGGGCGTGTCCGATTTTCAACATCTAGTATCATAGCTACTAGTTTTGGTTCTGACAACTATGTCTACGGAGCAAATGAATACTCGTATGATCACCCTCACAGGAGGAATTGGACGATTTGGAAGCCAAGGATGGAGGATATACTCTTGTGCAAGGACTTGCATGGTCCGTTAGAGGGCGACAACGCTCAGCCATCGGACAAACCTACTGAAGACTGGAAACGACTAGATCGAAAGGCCGTTGGATTCATCCGCCAATGGTTGGATGACTCGGTGTTTCATAACGTGTCCATGAAGAGTTCGTCAAAAGCATTATGGAAGAAGCTGCATTCGCTGTTCGAAAGGAAAACGGCTGGCAACAAGGCATTTCTGCTTCTCCAACTCGTTAACTCGAAGTACACGGAGGGTGCCCCAGTGGTACAACATCTGAACGAGGTTCATGGTATTATCAATCATCTGTCTGCGATGGAGATGGTGATTGATGATGAGCTTCAGGCCCTTTTGCTTTTGAGTTCTCTGCCAGAAAGCTGGGAGGCGTTGGTGGTGTCGGTGAGAAACTCCGCGCCTAGTGGAGTTGTCACGATGGAGGCAGTCAAAAGCATCTTATTGAACGAGGAGATCCGGCGTAAGAAAGTGGAATCGTCGCAGGAGTCCGCTCTGGTGGTTTTCTACGAAAAAGGAAGACCCAAGTCACAGGCAAGGACATAGGGGAGTTCTCGAGATCTTGGCGACTGTGGACCGCAAGGAGGGCTGCTATCACTGTGGCGAAAGGGGTCATATCAAGAGGAACTGCATGAAGCTCAAAGCTGAGAAGGCCAAAGGCAATGATGATCAGGAGATCCTCACGGCTATGGGAGATCTTATCATCGCAGCAACCGACACAGAGGAACCTTATGGCATGTGTCATGATGGCGATTGGGTCATGGACATGGGAGCGTCGTATCACGCCATTACATATAGGAGGATCTTCACGTCATACCACGATGGCAGGTTTGGACGTGTGAAGATGGGCAACAAGGGGACGACTGCACTTGTAGGCATCGGTGATGTGCACTTGACAACAAAGCTTGGTGAGAAGCTCGTTCTCAAGGATGTGTGACATGTACCGAGTTTGCGCTACAACTTCGTTTCGGTAGGGAGGCTGGCGGATGATGGATGTCACAGTTTGTTTGGGGACAAAGATTGGATGCTTACGAAGGGTTCCCAACAACTGGCTCGAGGAGATTTATGTTGTGACATGTACAGGCTCAAGCTGCTGAGTTGTACATGAATGCCACAGACATCGGATGGAGGCTCGAGGGATATTCGATAGGAGTTGGATCGTCGGAAACTTGCTGAGGAGGGGCTTCAAGATACTTTGACGATTACGGAGGATTCAGTTCGTCGAGACAAAGCGACGAATGGTGATGAGCCAAAGCTTGAGGGTCAGTATGTCAGTCCCATGACAGCTGGTTGGTCTTCAGGTGGGGGTTGCTTTATGGATCCAGTTTTGGCGACGGGTGGTTTGCCAAAGCTTCACGAAGGGACATTGGTTTCAGCAGTTCGAGGCCAGGGAGGAGATCAAGGTTTGCAGCAAATTCAATCTGAGACGGGAGCGTCACCATTCACACAGTTCCGAGGAAGCTGTGGGTCATCGACGACATGCACATTGCGTGATGTTCTTCTCGAGGACGCATATATATAAGGGAGCTTCAAGTTCGGACATGAAGGTGGGCAGATTCAGGAGTTTGAATCTCGGGAGAATCGTACCGTCCGCTTGGTTGAGCCAGCCAAAGGTGAAGAAGCTCGTTGGAACGTTAACACATTTCAGTGGAAGACTGAAGTCGGGGACAGGCAACCAAGACTCACGGTGAGGCTGATAGTCAGGGAATTTGGCCTCAGCCGTGTCATTGATGTCAGTAGGATCCCAGTGGTATAGAAGGTGCTACGCATGGCAATTAACGTTGACGTTACAGTCAAGGAGCTGGAGACAAAGTAAGATGCAAAGCAACTCGAAGGATCGGAGATCGGTGGCATGGGGGAGCATAAACTCTGTTGTGGGACGACATGCATGGAGTCCATTTGAGAAACCATGGGGTCAACACCCTCTCATCAGACTGGATGAGGAGATTGTTGGGGTCCAGTCTGAATTTGGTGAATTTTGGAGCCCAAATATGGTTAAAGATTTGATTTGATATAATTTGAAAATCTACCTTAAATGTAAGATTTGAGTAGATTTTAAATTTGTATCAAATATTTAATTTGACCCTATTTGGACGTCCATAATTGGTGTTGGGCTAGTTTAGGTAGAATATGATTCTTATTTTAAGGTTTTCTATTTAGGAAATCCTATTATGACCTTGTAGAAGCATGTAAAATCATGTAGGCCACATAAAGGTCATGCCCCCTCAACATACCGCAGAAAAGCCATATGCGTCCTGTACAACAAAGCCGCAGAAAAGCCACATGCGACATGAACAATCAAGCCGCAAAGAAACCACATGCGGCCTGAACAATCAAGTCACAGAGAAGCCATATGTGGTTTGATCAACCAAGTCGCAGAGAAGCCGTATAGTATACTGTATGCGGCCAGAATGACCACAGAGCAGGAAGACCGCATAAAATACCCCTGACACAGATTTTGATGTCCATCAGAAGCTCTGACACATCACTCATCACTCTGAGATGCTTCAAGACTCTTGAAGACGACGCCTCAGGAAAAGACAACAAGTCACATCAGTACATTAATTGCTTCGACAAATGTGCCATGCCATGTGTTCCCTCGTATGCGGCTACGCCCTATGCGGCCACAACGCCATACGACCTCGCCAATATGCGGCCAAAGTATCCATCGACCAAGGCCAGATGAGAGTTTGCATGCGGCCACAATGCCATGCGGCCTCGTCAAAATGCGGTCAAAATGTCCATCGACCAAGGCCAGAAGAGAGTTTGCATGCAGCCTCGCCAACATGCGGCTAAAGTGTCTATCGACCAAGGCCAGACGAGAGTTTGCATGCGTCCAAAGTGTCCATCAACCAAGGCCAGACGAGAGTCTGCATACGGCCTAACCAACATGCAGCCAGAGCATCCAGACGACCAAAGGCCAAACGAGAGCTTGTATGCGACCGCGATAATATACGACCAAGTTGCTATGCGACCTCCAACTCACAAGAGCTTTCTGTTACAACAGAAGAGATCTTCGCACAGTTGGTGCTGACTACCTATCTATCTGACCAAGTCACACCCACAACGGGTTAAAAATAACCTCGAGATCACTTCAACAATATATCTCAACCAAGACCACGTAGAAATCTTTCCATGGCATGCAGATACAGTTGCAACAGCATCCTTTTGAAGGAGCCTTATGCGACCACCAAACAGAGGCATATGCGACACCCATAGCCAATCAGCACGATGGCTATAAATATGAGCAACTTGAACATTCTAAAGGCTGGCTTTTTCTTCTGCTTCAGAGAGAGATAGTATACCACCCCCGACCAATACAGAGAGAGAGAGAGAGAGAGAGCATACCGAGACGAGCGAAGAGAGAATGTGACTTCTTCATCCTGCATCGGATCATCCACGGAGTAAGGAAGACGTACTCTCTTTTATTTGTTGATTAAATTAAGCTCTTTTAGAACTTTCGAATTTAATGGCGAACAAGATGTCGACTCTCCTGGGGACGTCTTTCTCCTCTGATAAGAAAGTTGTGGAGCAATTTGAAGCAGCGAAACTCGGGTCCACTCAAATAATGCTGGTGGTCCGCTTCGACCAGCAGGCTTTCGAGGACATACTCTCCGGGGACAACGCGGGTCCTTCTTCGAGGCAAGCAAAGCCCAAGAAGACCCGCAGAACGTGGGTAGCAAAGGACACTGCGCCTCACCCAACTGCAAAGCAGGCACTCCTCGTCTCTCTCTCTACCGCAGGGACCGCACATCATGCGTCCACTGCTTATGTGGCAGCCTCTTCCAACCAGAAGGGGGATCACCACTCGAAGACCCACAGGACGTGGGTAGCAAGGCTACTACGCCTCACCCAACTGCGAAGCTTGTGCTCCTCGCTTCTTTCCCTATTGCTGAAGGTGCTCGCCAGGCGTCCCCTCAGGCTGTCCATGCGGCATCCTCGCCTGACGTAGAAAATGCTCAACATCCAAACTCTGGCAGAGAAAAATACTACGATGCCAAATGTTCGGGCACTGATATAAACTTTATGAGGCTAATGAGGAGGCTGTATAAGACTCACTATGCGTCATCGGTTGACGGTCGCAGGAATATGGCCGCATGCGACTCAGACAGCAGTCGAACCTCTATTTTCGACCGAATCTCACGCAGCGCTGACCCTATACGCCATGCTGAGAATGGTGAAAACCTAAACTTGGACTCTTCGTACTATGCACCTTCGGGTGCCAAGTTGAAGAAGTCTGGGACTGTGCGAGTTTGTCATGCTCAAACAACTGTCCATTCGACTGACCGTCGGAGGGCACCGCTAACTATTATGCAGGCCCCTAATGGAAAGCGGTATAAGACCGACTCGTGCGTCTAGCCCTCAGCGACAAATGGACATGGACTGTCTCAAAAGTCTTCCATTGACGATATGGAAAAAGTTCTTGTACGAACCTAGACCAGGGAAAAAAATAACACCCATGCACCCGTGCTCTCGGTCTACCCGTGCTCATAAAAATGGTGCAAAGGTGAGTCTGCCCTCGCCTGACTTGCGCAATGTGATCAATCACAAGCGTACGGTGAGGGAGGCAGCTATGGCATGTGAAGTGTCCTCCCCAGGACATCACTGCGCCAAAATCATCATCAACTGTTGCTGCAACAAAGTGGTAGTACCTACAAGCAGGCAGTCGACATTCCAATGACTGCATCCGACGACACCTGTCCGACAACAATCCAAAGAACAAGTGCAAACACTAGAGGAGGAGGAGCTACACTTCGTCTCATGTTACTCAGCTTGGAAGGTCCCTTCCACCATAGGAGGAAGGAAGTCCAACACATCCAGTTCGTCACTCTCAACCAGCGCATTGAGAAGACGATTACCAGGAGGACCAGCAGCGGGACCTACGAAAGAAGTTTTCCAGGGCACCCGCTCGAAGAAGAAGCTATCAGCTGCTGGGGATAGTTCTTCCTCAGAACCCCTGGGGGTTACACAAGCTGGTGGTAGTAATCCTCCATACTTATACAATAATCCGGCGTTCCTAGGAGATGATGATTCCTAAGGAATGGATGCCGAAGTCCCTGCGGTTAGCCACCCTCGGAAAGAAAATGCCGCCTCCTACGCTGGGGGTAGTACTTCCTCTGAGTCCGAACAGGACGCGACACTACCAAACTTCTTTGACGATTATTCGTTGCAAGTATCTGAAGCAGAAAGTGCTACGTCTACTGTATTATCCATCTCTCCTCATGTAAGAACAACATACATGGTGGGGGACGAGCATGAAGGCCCTAGTGATCGACAGTGCCTCGAGGTCCTCGAGGCCATGATGCAGACAATGAGCTAATCAATGCAAGCCTTGACCCAAGCAGTACTAGACATCAAGGCAAGTGTAGCCTCCCAGTCACCAAGGGCCTCAGTTCAAACAAATCAAGACCATAGGACCAATGGGGATTCGAATGCAATCGTTCCATCTGCGGGTGGCCGTCATGCCCTACCAGGACCATCTGCTCCTTCTGCGTCAGATGAAGCCCGAGAAGCCATAAGGAAAGTCCGAAAACTCTGTTCTCATCTGGACTCATTGGGCAATAAGGACACACTACGCGATTTCAGGATACGACAACCATACCCCCCCGAGTGGAAAGATGTGCCAGATCCGCCCAAATACAATCCCTTCAATCTGAATCCATATGACGGGAAGACATCCTTCCGTCAGTACATGAGTTATTTTGAGACGGCAACGGGACACCTACCTTGCAGTGATGCTCTCCTCACCAAGATCTTTATAGGGGATTGTCCGGAGTAGCATTTGACTGGTTTTACAGTCTTTGAGATAACTACATCTCGTCATTTGACGATCTCAAGGATCTTTTTCTTAAAAGATTCTATGACGGAGGAAGCGACATAATGATGTCCTCCCTGATGGATGTTACCCAAGGGAAAAGGGAACTCGTCCAAAATTATATCTAGCATTTTCGACAAGCATCACTGAGGCTGCCTCCAGGAAATCCTGAGTCAACATTGATGGACATGTGTCGCCGAAACTTACTTTCGACAGTCGGCCTCTGGATGGGCGACGGTCAGTTCAAAGGCTGGACGACATTCATCATAAGCACTGTTAGCGCTGAGAAGAAGGTCAAGGACTCCTGGCTCTTGGGAATCTAAATTCCTGTCTCCGATGATAGGGAAAAGCGTCCCAACAACAACAACAGCGGCAACATCATTCGCGAGGGAAAAAGGAAGCAAGCCCTGGTTGCCAACTTAACCAAGAAGCCCGAGCAAAAGCCGGTTGAGGTTCCAAAGCCCCAGGAGACTTACTCCTTCGAAGACGACGATGTCATGCCCATCTTCGACGTACTGATGAAGGGTGGTAAGCTTCGGCTCCCCTATGTCAAGCGTCCTGTAGAGGCAGCCGAGATGAACAATCCAAAGTACTGCCACTTTCATCGGTACGTCCACCATGTGACGCGGGATTGCTATACACTCAAACGGTACATCCAACGCCTGCTTGACACCGGGGTACTTACCTTGGAATTTGACGACAAGATAGTTGCCACCAACATGGTGTCCCTCCAGTTCGATAACTTTCACGCGACGGAAGCCCAGGAGGGAGTCATCCTGATCCCGACGGTAACAATGGAGGTAGTCAATATTCTACCAGCTCGCGACCAAGTAGCCGGGATGATACCTCTTACTACACCTTAGGGAGAGATCATCTGGGTCCACCCGAATCTTGTTCCAGACTTGATGCAGCAAGCAACGCCTTCTGCCGTCAAGTCTAAAGCACGAAAAACCAAGTCCTGCCACATGGTTTCTTCCACTACTGAGGAGGCTTGGGTAGGGGCAACCAGGTCAGGCCTTACCTATAAGCAAAATTATGAGGCTCCCGATGTCAATGCACCTCTAGCTACTGCATCAGTCGTGTCTGATCCGGGTCCATCCCAACCCCCACCAGTGGACGAGTCAAAATAAAAAGAGGGTAGCTTCGACAAGATGTTGCGTAAAAAATAGCTCAGGGACTGAAAAAGCCCTACAACTTTGACGTCTTGGCTCAACTTGCCAATACCCCAGCAAAGTTGTCACTGTTTGAGCTTCTCCGACTCTCCAGAGACACCCGAAATGCTCTGAGTGAGGCATTGCAAAATATCGACGCCTACATGGCGCAAGTCAAGCCGTTAGTAGAGGATCCTGCCGCATGCCCCCATTGTAACACTGTGACGGAAGCGGTACCCAACATTACATTTTTGCAACAGGATATGTTGCTAAAAAACAACCGACATGATCGTTCCCTGTATTACACAGGGTATATTGGTGCCATCAAGGTGGACCAGATGCACATCGATCCCGGTTTTTTAATCAACATCATCCGGTAGAGTTTGCTTTAGACCTTGGATATTCCGATGCATCGTCTGGCAGCTACCAATACTGCCATCATTGGTTTCAACGCAGGAAGAAGCTACCCTCTGGGCAAGATCCGTCTGAAATATCAAATTGGCGACTTGAAAATCGAGGTCACTTGTTATGTCATTGACGTGGATGTATCCTACAATGTCCTGCTAGGACGACCATGGATACACGAATACATGATCGTGCCATCAACCCTACACCAATGTCTAAAGTACGTGAGCAAGCATGGCACAATCAAGACGAAGTTCGCTGATGTTGATCCTTTCAATGGGATCGAGGCCTATTACTCCGATGCACTCTTGTACAAGCAAGTCTACCATGATAAAGGTGGCAATGATGCTGACGATGAGGCAGAGGTCGTGACAACACCAGATGAACCATTGAGAGTACATCTAAAGGTGCGCCTTCCTGACACAACCTCCCCCCTCATCATAAACTGCACATGAAGACACCCGACCCTCTGGTCGTTCGTCTCCACAAGCCAAGTCGATTACTAAAGGAAGATCCAACAATATCTACCACACCCGAACCTCTGGTCATTCGCCTTCATAGGCCAAGTCGATTACCAAAGGAAGATCCAACAATATCTATAACGCCTGAACCACTGGTCATTCGCCTTCATAGGCCGAGTCGATCGCCGAAGGATGCTCCGTTACCTCTTACCGCATCTGAACCTCTGGTAGTAAAGCTGCGCAAAAAATCTCCAAAGTCGTCGCTCGTACTGGGGGTAGATCTCGGAAGGGACGAGCTGGAGGAGTACGTAGCTGCTCATGCAGACGTCCCTTCTCTCGATGATGTAATTCCTGAAGAAAAGATACCTTACTTTATGAATAAAGGACTATCTTTGAACTACTCTGAAGTTGCACACATAAGCATACTGTATTCAATGGAGCACGGTCTGGGTCTGTACCTGCATACACAAGTGACTACCACCCATGCTGTAAACCGAATTCTCTCTAGCCAAAACTCTCACTTTCTAGTTCCAGCTAGGAAGAAGGGAGACAGACTCATCATCTTTGGTAGAGTAGAATGCCCTCGATCCTTCGTCCCTGAAGAACTAGATCTAGAGCCCGATACCGACAAAATATTACTCCACTGGTATAGCTCTCAAGCCAACCACCTTATCCAGAAGACGGGGTACGATCTGAAGGCCACTAGGGGCTTAAACTACGTCAAAGGCCGAAGGCTGCCTCAGCGTCATCCTGCTCCTGCAGGCAAATTCGAGGACTACTACCATAAGACCAAGCATGGCTTAGGGTATGTAACGCCTCCCACAACCCTCGAGGGTTCAGATGAAGGAGATGAGGTGCACTCTCACTCTTTATAATCTTTCGCTTGGGACTCCGATATCAGTATCGGGAAGAGGCTCAAGCAAACATTATCTGCCAATATGGTGTCATCTGACCCTGAGAAAGACGACGAGAATCTACCGAAACTCTTTAAAGTAGAACCGTGGGCCCAACGCCTAGACGCACAATGTGATATGCGGTTCGAACAATGAGAATCTTCTACCGAGGACGAAGTCATACAAGTCAATCTGGGCGACGAATTTGCCCCTAAACCAATCTTCATCATCAAAAGTTTGGCTGATGAGGATCGAGAATTCCTGCTACATCTCGTCAGGGAATACATTGATGTCTTTGCTTGGAGCTACGAAGACATGCCAGAACTGGACCCCTAAATCGCGATCCACAAGCTCAACATCTTGCCGAATGCTAAGCCTGTCAAGCAGCAGCAACGACAATTCCGACTAGACATAATGAATGCCATCGAAGCCAAAGTCAACAAACATATAGTTAGTGGCTTCATCCGCGAAGAACAATATCCAGACTGGGTAGCCAACATCGTGTCCGTCGTCAAAAAGAACGGGAAGATCCGGATCTGCATTGACTTCCGTGATCTAAATACGTCCTGCCCCAATGATGAATTCCCTCTTCCGATCACAGACATAATGATCGACAATACTTGCATCTTCGATTGCATGTCCTTCATGGACGGATTGTCAGGCTACAATCAGATCAAGATATCCCCTGACGATCCGAAGCATACATCGTTTCGAACGCCGATAGGAGTGTACTGCTACACAGTCATGCCCTTCGGTCTGAGGAATACAGGTGCTACATACTAACGAGCTATGAGCACCATATTTCGTGAACATCTACGCAAGAAGATCGAGTGTTACGTCGATGACATCGCCGTCAAAAGTCACTCCAAAGGTGATCACCTCAGGGACTTGAAGACTTGTTCGACCTCATGCGTACGTACCAGCTCAAGATGAACCCTACCAAATCCTTCCTGGGAGTCTCCAACGACAAATTCCTGGGCTTTATCATCACTTCTCAGGGTATTCACATAGACCCCGACAAAACTAAAGCAATCCTTGAGATGAACCTCCCGAGGAACCTCTGTTAACTCTGCGGCCTTCAAGGGAGGCTGACATACATCAGGAGGTTCATATCAAACCTCTCAGGGCATTGTCGATCGTTAACCCAGTTCATGAAGAAAGGTGTCTCATTTGTTTGGAATGAAGAATGCCAACGCGCGTTTGACGACATCAAGGGATACCTATCAAACCCTCCAGTGCTGGTAGCCCCAGCCTTGGGAAAGCCTTTCTTACTTTATGTACGCACGATGGATCACTCCCTTGGTGCTCTATTAGCCCATAATATTGATGCAGACCACGAGCAGGCTATCTATTATCTTAGCCGGATGATGGTTGGCGCGAAGCATAGGTACACCCCCGTCGAGTAGGACTGCCTTGCTCTAGTATTTGCTGTCCAGAAGACTCGACATTACATGACTGGACAGACCATTCATGTGATCTAGCGAGTCAATCCTCTTAGAGTTTTCATGACCAAATCGGGGGCCCTCAGTTCTCGCCTAGCCACCTGGGTGATACTACTGTCTCCATACGACATGGTGTTTGTTCCACAAAAAGCCGTCAAGGGTCAAATACTGGCCGACTTCCTGGCAGCACATCCGATGCCAGAAACCTCAAAACTCTACGATGAGATTCCAGACGAAGTAGCGGACTCAAATGTAACTTCATGCGAGGCTGTTTGGCGAATATTCTTCGACGATGCTTTAAGAACAGGGCCCAAGGGCGATATCATTGCGGGTGTCAAGATAGTGCTAACCTCCCCATACAGTCTGGTCATCAACCGTGCCTACTCTCTCACAAACTCGTGCTCCAATAATGTGGCAAAGTATAATGCCTTGGTCATTGGGATCCAACTTGCCAAACAAGTAGGAGTGGAGTATCTGGAGGCCTACGATGACTCCAAATTAATAGTCAGTCAGGTTCGGGGTGAGCACGAAGTCCGACATGAAGACCTTATTCCTCATCACCAAGCTACGCTTGACGTTATCTCAACCTTCGAGGGATTCTTCATTTAGCATGTCCCTCGCCTGCAGAACGTCGAGGCTGATGCCCTGGCTGGCCTCACTGCCTCTTTAGCAGTTCCAGACAACACCCATCAGCTAATCACAGTGACCGGTCAAGAGCTGGTATGTCTAAAGAATAACCTCTGCCAGTGTCTGAACTACACGACGGAAGTACACACTGATGTCCAGGACTGGAGGATTCCATTCATTGACTATGCGGTCTATGAAATTCTTACCGAGAACCCAAAGGAAGCTACAACGATCAGAAGATGTTCCCTCCGGTTCTATTGCGATACAGCTACCAAAATATTGTGTCATCGATCCTATGTGTCATCGATCCTACGTCGACCTTCTGTTATGATGCCTATCGAATACAGAAGCGAAGTAGGCCCTCCGTGAAGCTTACGATAATGTCTGTGGCGCACACCAACCCGGCCCAAAGCTACAGGAACATCTTCGGAGAATAGGTTATTACTGGCCGACGATGGTAGTATAGGCCATTGAGTATACGAGGAAATGCCAGACGTGCCAAATCCACACAGACTTTATCCACCAGCCCTCATAATTCCTGCACCCAACGGTCGTATCTTGGCCATTTGAATCATGGGGATGGACATTATTGGACCAATCAGTCCATCTTCTTCTAAAGGTTATCGGTTCATCCTGGCTATAACCGATTACTTCTCCAAACGGGCGAAAGCTGTTCCATTTGCTGAAGTAAAGACATCAAATGTGATTATCTTCGTCTAGCATCATGTCATATACCGTTTTGGCTTGCCATAAAGGATCGTCCATGACAACGATCCATAGTTTGCAAGTCACGTGTTCCACCGATTTTGTGACAAAAACCAGATTCAGAATGTAGCATCAACCGCCTATAACCCGACAGCAAATGGTCTGGCAGAAGCCTTCAACAAGACCATCATAATGCTATTCAAAAAGTTTTGTCTTCCAATAAATGCGAGTGGAACGAGAAGCTGGATGAATATCTCTGGGCCTACCGCATAACGGTCCAGACAACTATTGGCAATATGCCTTTCTCTCTGGTGTACAAAAGTGAAGCGGTCCTCCCGCTCGAGATCCAAATCCCTTCACTCCGAGTAGCTCTCTCCAACCAATTAACCGTCGACTACAATCACTGTCGGCGGCTACAAGAGTTAAAAGCACTCAACGAAAAATATTTTTTAGCTCAACAGCGCATTGAGCTATACCAAGCGCTTCTCTCGGGAGCCTTCAACAGACGGGTCAAGGAGAGAACTTTTCAAGTAGGAGACCTCATCTTGACCGTGAGAAGACCGACGGTCATGACCCACAAGACGACCGACAAATTCCAGCATAAATGGGAGGGCCCATTCTTCATGGAGTCCGTATTCTCCAACGGCGCCTACCGGCTAGTAAAATCCAATACGACTTGCTTATGATGCCTATCAACGACAAGTTTCTAAAAAAGTACTATGTCTAAGCTTGACTTGTACTCCCCTTATCCCCAACAGAACAACCTAGATGTATAGTATTCTAGCTCTTGATTCTTCAGCGAGTGCCTATGTACGATATTTCCCTTTATATGTAAAGCATCCTGAAAGCCATTATCTGTATTCTGGAATCCTGAGTACGCAACATGTATTGGATCCTTAAAAGCTCCCCAATGGAGCAGTTCTCAGGTCCATCTGCGTACTCCCGAATGGACCACCCAAAAGACCAGTCTTGTTAGACGCTATTTCACGACCATATTACCTCTGAGCTATCATCCTAATGATCTCCCCAGCGGAGCAATCCTCAGGTCTGCTGTTATTTTCGGATAGACCACACCCAGCAAATCACTCCTTAGTGAGTTTTTCGGACATTGGTTCACGTCCATATTACCTTTGAACTACTGTCCTAATATTTTTCTCCGGCTGAGTTTGCCATGTCCATATTACTTTCGAGCAAACCTCCCGGGTCTTGGCTATCGATCATTACATCCATATTACCTCTGATATCGGTTGTCATCTCCACTTATCACCCCAAAGTACGCCAGCAGTGTTAATTTCACAAAAACTGTCACATCCATATCACGTCTGACATGGCTTGTCTCAAACCTATTACTTGCACAAAAAGTAATGGGTCCATAAAATCTATCACGTCCATATTACCTCTGATAGGGATTATTTTCAAACTTATTACGTGCACCCTAATGCGCAAAAAATAACAAGTCCACCAAAAGTCCTCCAGTAGGATGTCCTCAATGGAAGCAAATAGTTTACGTCCATATCATCTCTGAACTACGAGCTGCCCCTGTTCTCCATCCAATAAAAATAGCCACATCCATATTACATCTGGCTGATTTCCCTTTTTCTTCCACCAAAAATATCGGGATCATGCCTAACCTCTCGGTACGACTATCGATCGGCTCACGTCTATGTCACCTCTGAGCTATCGTTCTCACCTCCTCCAGTAGGGTTTGCCATGTCCTTCGCACCTCTGAGCAAACCTTCCAGGTTTGGCTATCGATTATCACGTCCACATTATCTCTGATATCGATCGCCATCTAAACTTATCACCTGTACTTAAATTTAAGTGCGCCAATGGTGTTAAGTCCACCAAACTTGCTACGTCCATATCACATCTAGCAATGCCTATTTCAAAATTATTACTTGTACTCTCATGAAAAATAAGTAATACGTCCACCAAAGATCCCACAGCAGGATATCCTTAAAAGGCTACGGTATTGTACTATGTCCATATTACTTCTAGTACGATACCTAAAGCTAACACAAATGAATTACAAAACAAATATGTAACTTTTATTTTTCTCCGCAAAGAGAGATTGAAAGCAAAACTATATTTCAGGGGATTGTCAAGATCCCAAGCTCGAAGGCAGAATGAAGACACAAAAAGGTAGAAGAAGAGCTACTGGTGCGATGAGTCAGAGCATAACTCCGCTATTCGCTCATGGAGATGGGCTATACAGCCATCCAAGCGCATCTGGGCCCGACACTCAACCTCCTTGGCCATGACTTCAGGATCTTCATAGCGAGCAAAGGACTCGTAGATGTTCTTAAGTTTCTGCACCGTAACCACTATACCAGCCGTAGTCTTCGCTACTTGGCTCGCCTCGGCCCGGATTGCCTCCTCTTTCTTTTGGGAATTTTGTAGTCTATTCTCCAGCGAGGCAAGCTCAACCTGCAGCTTCCTAATGGCCTCAGTCAGGGCCTCCCACCGAGAGAGATACCCTTCCCTAAGATCGCCCAGCCAATCACGCTTCTCCCGCAAATCCAGGAGGTCGTGCTGCGAAGTTTCCATAGAGGAAGCAAATGAGGCCTTCTCCATGTCCACCTTCTTCGAGAACTCGATATACTCGTGGGATATTAACATCCCCATATCTGCCTGTCGGTGTTGCTGCAGCTCCATCAGGCATTGTTTCGTCTTCACCAACTTCTGGCCCAGATATTCAGCCATCGGTTCAAAATTGGGAAGACTCCTCAGAGAGTGGACCTGGCCCTCGACAAAGTGCTTGGCCCAGGCGAAGGACTTGTTGCGCTCCAGCACGCCCTCGACCCCTTATTTCAGGAACATATAGAAGCTCCGAACCATGAGCTCAACGTTCTCGTCAAGCTCTTCCAGGGTAGTCAGAGTCAAAGGCACTTAGAAAGAGCAAGAGGCCACAGGCTTGACAGCTCGTACGGGGATGCTCGAAGATCCTTAGGGCAAAGCTACAACAGAGATGCGTGGGACGCCGTAGTGTCTGATAACTGAACGACAGATGGCAGAATGGCACCACAACTCGGGACAGGAGCACCGGGGTGCCCTACTGCGTCAGCTTCCGCCTGAAGGCCAACCCAGACTATGCGGCGACAGCTTCAAAAGATGATCTAGCAACTGCAGTACTGGGAACATCGGAGGAAACCTCCTCACAACGGCTTGCCACCCCAATATCTAGAGAGGCTTCAGCCATCGAGCCCCCGACAGCAATAATGGGAAAAGCAGCCGCCGTACCAGAAGGATCCGCAACAGTAAGGACCTCGTTCATTGCAACCTCCATAGAGGGCACTGCAGGACGCCCATCACCAGAACTAGGAAGAGATATGGCTACCTTTCTAACAAGTTTACTGCCCCCTCTTCCAGAACATTCTCCTCAGCGGCCACATTTTTGGTCCTCAAGGGAGAGGCAGGACCTATAGAACCAGAACAACCAGTAATTAACTTCACTAGAAGAATTGAAAGATGAAGCCAGAAAATTTATGATCTTGTGAAGTTAAGAAATGACCTATTGGAGGGAGACAACACGTGTTGCAGCTCATCTAGTATTGTCATAGCCTCCCGTATAACTTTCATGTCTTCCAAGGATATATTCTCCAAAGGGGTGTAGTGCTGCTCCGAGAAAGCCGCACCCAAGCTTTGAGCTCCCGAGGTATCAGGTACCAGCTCCAAGGCACCCACGTCAGACTCCGGGGAGGATCCCTCTTCCGGTTCAGCGTAAGAAACAACAGAAGCGGCTGCCCGCTGAGGATGGCCCCCTCTCTCCTGTGGCTTCAAATCACCAAACATACCAGAATATAAAGGACAGGGCACAATCAGACTAAGAGGAGGCATGATTATTGCCGTAGTATCTAAAGATGGCTCTGCTTCAGAAGCCGTTGGCGCAGCAGGTCCTATCTCTTTGCTCGTAGTCCCTCTCACAGGGGCCTTATGTTTCGTCGCCGGTTCTGGCTCTGGGTCCACATCCGTCCTCGCCCTATTTGAATAGCGAGCATGATGCGTCTTGTCACTACCCCATTTCTAGGGCAGGTTATTTATTATTATTATTTTAATTTGATAAATTGTGTATTGATCATAAATATTTGTATTAATATTTAATTAGATGGTTGTATTTATTTTTATTAGTTATTTTAGGGTTTTGGCTACCCTGGACCCATATCAGACCCTAGTGGACCCATGTCAGACCCAACCAACACCCTTGTCAGACTTATATATTGGTTTAGAATAGTTAATTATATTTTAATTAGTTAGTTGGAGTGATTAGGAATTAATTAGAGTATTTTTGGAACCCCAAACCCAAACCCTATTTTGCATGACTTAAGAGAGGGGTGTTTTGGTCTTTGTACTAAACACAAACCCTAACCCTATTTCTATATGGCCGAACCTCCCCACCCCCTCTATTTCATTTCTTCTTCTTCATTTCTTCCTCCATTCTCTTTCTTCTTTCCTTCTTCCAATTTTCTCCATTTCCAAGTAAGTTCTTCACCTTTCCTCTCTTCTTTTGTTTATTTCTCTCATGAATGCAAATCCTAACCTTCCACTTTCCCCTAACCTAGGTGTGTAGAGCTTAGATTTGGTGTAGAAGCTTGGTTTGGAGGCTTGGTGTGGTGAATTTATGACTTTTTGGAGACTTTGGCCTTGGGATTCCAACTCCCAAGAGGTAAACCCTAACTTTCCTCTTAGTGATTGCTCTAATATAGTATAATTAGTAGTTTAGAACCTTCCTAGACCTTAGGGCTACCCGTGGGAGAAAGTTAAAACTTGTTTGGTTTTGTTTGGAGACTTTGACATTAGGTTTTGTGTCAATTTTGGGTTATTCGAGATTGGCCCAATTTTGGGTGTTACCCTAGGTTAGACGGACCTAGGTAGACATACTTGGATGTCTTGAGGGTAAGTACGTGTCCCCGTTCGGACACATGAGATCGTGTCACAGAGATTTGGGTATTTCGGACGATTTGGAGGTTTTTCCATCGTTGTGGATTCCACATGCATGTGGAATTTTGCCATGGACCTAGAATCGGAGAGTTAACATTTTTGTGAGATTCTAGACATCGATTAAAACACGTGAGTAAAGTTTGGGTCAATTTCGAGTAGGTTTGGTGTGCATTTCACGAGGTATCGTGAGCCGCACTCCAAGTATTTGTCGAAATGACCAAATGGCCATTTCGACTTAGTTTCTAGGTTTTGGGCTTGTGCGCGGATTGGTTTAGCCTCGGGGAGTGTGTATTAGATTTTTTGGGTTATATTATATATATGTGTATTTATATGTGTGTGTGTGAGTGTGGTTGAGTGTGGGTAGTGTGTGTGTGGGTTGTGTGTGAGTGTGAGGTGTAGTTGTGAGTGTATGTGTGTGAGTGTGTTTGTGAGTTTGTGTGTATATATATATATATATATATATATATATATATATATATATATATATATATATATATATATATATATATATATGTGTGTGAGTGTGTAGTGTTTGTGTGTGTGAGTGTTGAGTGAGTAGTGTATAGTGTGTGTGGTGTAGTGTGTTTGGTTATAGGTGTGTTTGAGTGTGTGTTAGTGTGTGTTTGTGTGTGTGTGTGTTAGTGTGTGTTGTGTGAGATATATAGGTGTATATATATATATGTATAGATATATATAAGTGTATATATATTTATATGTATGTGTGTGTGTATATGTGTAGGTGTGTGTGTGTTTGTGTAAGTGTGTATTTGTGAGTGTGTGTGTGGGTGTGGATATGTGTGTGTGTGTATATATATATATATATATATATATATATATATATATGTAAGTATAGATATATACATATATATATGTGTGTGTTAATATAGATATGTATATATATATATATATATATATATATATATATATATATATATATATATATATATATATATATATATGTATATGTGTAAGTGTTGTATATATATATGTATGTGTTTGTTTATGTATATATGTGTTTATATATATATATATATATATATATATATATATATATATATATATATATATATGTGTGTGTGTGTGTGTGTGTGTGTGTGTGTGTGTGTGTGTGTTGGTGTATGTTTGAGGTAAGATTGAGAAGGGAAGAGAGATCGAGAGATAGTGAGATAGAGAGCTAGAGCGAGAGAGATTGAGATGAGAATAGAGATACTAGGGAGAAAGGAAGAGAGAGAGTGAGATAGAGTGAGAGGGACAGGCGAGCAGCAACAGCTGCAGTAGCTGCAGGCGCAGCGGCAGCAAGCCGCAGCAGCAGCAACAGTACTAGGTTATATATATATATATATATATATATATATATATATTGATATTATATATATATATTAGTATATGGTAGTATATATATAGATAGTTAGCTAGTTAGTTAGAGTTAGAGGGTTTAGGCGAGGTATCTCAATACCTTAAGATACCAAGGTATTGAGGGTAGTGAGATATCGGGGACGAGATATTGAGGTATTACCTATACAAGAATTTATATATATATATATATATATATATATATATATATATATATATATATATATATATATATATATATATTATATATATATATATATATATATATTGATATTACATATAGTAGTATATATAAGTATATATATAGATAGTTAGCTAGTTAGTTAGAATAGAGAGGGGTAATGCGAGGTATCTCAATACCTTGAGATACTCAAGGTATTGGGCATCGGGGCGAGGTATTGGGTTTTTGCCTAGGAATGAGGTTAGAGATGCTTATATATATATATATATATATATATATATATATATATATATATATATATATATATATATATATATATATATATATATATATATATATATATATATATATATATATATACCTGTTAGTATATATAATAGTGGGTATAGGCGGGGTGTATAGCGTAGGTTGAGGTATCGGATACCGAGGGTATCCCGGTATCTCAAGGAGGCGCGTTTGAGGGTTTACTAGCTTAATGAGCTAGTTTTGACCTAGAATTTTAGGGGCACAATAGTTTGACCTAGAGTTGACCGTAGTTGCCCCGGTTGATCGCCAAAGTCAACCTTTGACCTAGTTTTGACCTAGAGTTGACTTTTTGGACCTAAAGTTGACTTTTTGACCCAGATGTCACTTGTTTGACCCGTTTGACCTAGAACAACCCTAGAAGCTTATTTTTGGTTATTTTATATATGTATAACTCTTTAGAACTCTGTTTAACCTTGCTTTTTGCAATAGGTCCTTGCGATGCCAGTTCGGATCGCCAGTTGCTCAGGACGTCAGGCGAGTATATTCTCTGATAGTTTTCATTATATGATAATTATTATGATTCAGCTTCTAGTATAATATTATCTGATTTTTTTGGCAAGACACAGACTAGTATTTCTGGATTTATTCACTTGCGACACGTATATTTCATGTTTCTGGCCTCTATTTCTGGAATCATCTACTGGCATCACATCATGACTCACTACAGGCATCACTCATGTTTCTGGCTGGACTCATACTTGATTTACGTGTCGGGTCTTGGATTCTCTTGTACTAGTCGGGGCAGGGAAATACTCGAGTAGACATGTAAACATTCCTATCTGGAATAACTGGAATCACCCCCTCTTGTCTAATCTGGAATGATAGCAACCGCACACCCAGTGTGCGGTGAGCCATACTTACCCCTAGCCGTTTACACGTCGAAACAGGTATTTCAGAGACATGAGTTCATTCTTTCTAGTTTGGACTCTCTTGTTTTTCTTGCTGGTCTCACTTATACTTTCTAGACTGGACTCATTATATTTATTCTTGCTGGACTCACTTCATGTTATTGTGCACACACTTGATCTTAATTTAGATTTTTTCAATCCTGCAGTCATTATTATCTTGCTTCTGATTTTCATGCACTTTTACCTTTATGCACCAGTTGATAGATCTATATATTTTCTTGTTCATACTTCATTTCTTTCACCTTGTGCTACTTGCTACAACTGCTTTATAGTTTTTATCATTTAACTGGAACTACTGTTAGAGGTGTACTTGCTCCAATCCTGACTGGATACATTTTTTAGAGGATCCGAAAGATTGGTGTCCAATATTTTATGGACCTCAGCCTCTCGATGGTGCAGACAGGGACCCCCTAGTTCAGGAGTGATATCCGGGTTGGTAGCCGGGATCACTAGGACCTCAGTTGTATTTATTAGCTTTTGGTACCGGATTTGTCCCCGGCTTTTGGTTTGAGACTTGTATTATATTTGATTCTGGATATTGTTGTATTATTATTATTATTGTGGATATCTTTAGTTGTAGTTATTGTTTAGACTTTGTAGTTGTTAGACTTCTTTGTTATCTTATCGTGCTTAGATTCATGATTGAGTACTTGTGTTATCTTTATCATATTGTTCCTCCATTTGGAGTTGAGATCTTGACAGGTATATATATTGTTGTGTGAGATTATTAGCTAGATAGTAGACCTAGACAGCGTTCTACCGCCGATGTTGCGGCGTAGGCTGGACGTACCCACGACTCATGCCCAATTTTTTGGGTGCGGGTCGTGACACATTTTTGGTGACGGCCCACGCAGGTCTCAAGCTTCACAATTAGTACGATATCGTGATAGTACAATGATTTAGTTGTACTGCTGCAAGCCTGCTCTAGGATATAGGATCTAGGATGAGAGTGTACTCAATCACGACTAGGAATAATTCCAATCTAATTATTCTAAAATTGCTTTCTTTTGAAATATTACTGTCCTTCTTTGATGATATCGTATCTTGTGCCGTATTGACTTCTTTTGATCCGTGTTCAGGATGCCTCCGAAGACACGATCCCATCGTACCGTTCCAGCAGTTGCCACCGAGAGGTCTGCTACCTCTCGTCCTACTCGACTTCAGGAAGCTGCTACCGCTCCACTCACCACTCCTGCAGTTGAGGGAGCATCTACTTCTCTCAGGGATCCTCCTTCACCTGTCGATCCGAGGACTACCCCAGTCGTTCCGGTGGTACCTCCTCCACCACCTCCTGCACCAGTAGACGCCGCGTAGTTGTTTGCATTCTTCAGGGAGATAATGGACGCGCATTACCGCCAGGTGGATGTGATGAGGCTGGGCATTGAGAATGCCCACCAGGTGGCCATGACAACAGTAGACAGAGTGGCTCAGATCCAGCCACAGGCAGAGCAGGCACAGTATCCGAGGCCGGACAATATCATTGACTTCCAGAGGATGCGGCCCAAGGAGTTCCGGGGTACAGAGGGGATCCTGTACGCGGATGACTGGATAGAACATATGGAGGGGATTTTCTGGCTGGCATAGATTCCAGAAAGCATGCAGATAGAGGCAGCGGGCAGTCAGATATTTGACCTCACTTTGACGTGGTATCGCACTGATTCGAGGATCGCGGCACCAGGGCTTACTTGGGAGGCTTTCAAGAGGCTTTTTAAGGAGAATTTTTTCCCAGATGTGGCGCTCAGCGCTTTGGAGAGCCAGTTTGAGGCACTCGTCCAGAGGAGCATGCTGGTGGACGAGTATGCAGCTGAGTTCTGCCGTCTGGGCAGATTCGTGGAGGGCTTGAGTGAGGCAGCAAAGGCGAGGAAGTTTCGCAAGGGCTTGGTCATGGCGGTCAAGTCTTTGACTAGGAGTGACCGCGAGGCGACTTTCGAGCAGATCGTAGGGGACGCTCAGAGGGAAGAGGATGACTTAGAGCTCAAGTCCAAGAGAGGCAGGGATGATTCGGGTAGTGCGAGTGGTAGTGCGGGATCGGCTAAGCGTCCCTATGTACAGAAGACAGCATATCAGGGTCAGGATCCGAGAGTGCCCAATTGTGCCTACTGCAGGAAGGCAGGACACACTTGGGATATTTGTAGGAGGAGGCTGAAGGTGTGTTTCTTCTGTGGATCCGTTGCTCACCAGATGCGAGATTGCCCTACTGTACCTCCATTTGGTAGAGCACAGGATCGGAGAGTTGGAGCTAGGCCACCTGTGGCACATCATCATGCCCCGCACCAGCAAAGGGAGATACCCCAGCAGGGCAGAGCTTTTGCGTTGACGGTCGAGGAGGCCGATGCTACGGGTGTCGGGTTAGCAGGTCTGTCTATTTTTTTTCTTCTTCCTATCCTTTTCCATTCCTTGTGGTATGCTTCATTAGTACCTGTTAGACTTTTTCTTGTGCTGTGGTAGATAGTGTAGTGACCCTGATTGAGACTGTGATAACACGACCAGTAGGACCATGATTTTGCATGTTGTATAGGTAGAATTTCTTGACTATGATTGTTGGGGGGTTTGACCTAGAAGAAGTGCGATCGACTTTAAATTTTGAGGATGAAATTTTCTAAGGAGGATAGGCTTGTCACTACCCCATTTCCAGGACAAGTTATTTTTTATTATTATTTTAATTTGGTAAATTGTGTATTGATCATAAATATTTGTATTAATATTTAATTAGATGGTTATATTTATTTTTATTAGTTATTTTAGGGTTTTGGCTAGCCTTGACCCATGTCAGACCCTAGTGGACCCATGTCAGACCCAACCAACACCCTTGTCAGACTTATTTATTGGTTTAGAATATTTAATTATATTTTAATTAGTTAGTTGGAGTGATTAGGAATTAATTAGAGTGTTTTTGGAACCCCAAACCTTATTTTGCATGACTTAAGAGAGGGGTGTTTTGGTCTTTGTACTAAACACAAACCCTAACCCTATTTCTATATGGCCGGACCTCCCCACCCCCTCTATTTCATTTCTTCTTCTTCATTTCTTCCTCCATTCTCTTTCTTCTTTCCTTCTTCCAATTTTCTCCATTTCCAAGTAAGTTCTTCACCTTTCCTCTCTTCTTTTGTTTATTTCTCTCATGAATGCAAATCCTAACCTTCCACTTTCCCCTAACCTAGGTGTGTAGAGCTTAGATTTGGTGTAGAAGCTTGGTTTGGAGGCTTGGTGTGGTGAATTTGGGGCTTTTTGGAGACTTTAGCCTTGGGATTCCAACTTCCAAGAGGTAAACCCTAACTTTTCTCTTAGTGATTGCTCTAATATAGTGTAATTAGTAGTTTAGAACCTTCTGAGACCTTAGGGCTACCCGTGGGAGGAAGTTAGAACTTGTTTGGTTTTGTTTGGAGACTTTGACATTAGGTTTTATGTCAATTTTGGGTTAAATCCGAGATTGGCCTAATTTTGGGTGTTGCCCTAGGTTAGACGGACCTAGGTAGACGTGTTTGGATGTCTTGAGGGTAAGTACGTGTCCCCGTTCGGACACGTGAGGTCGTGTCGCGAAGATTTGGGCGTTTCGGGCGATTTGGAGGTTTTTTCGTCGTCGTGGGTTCCACATGCATGTAGAATTTTGCCACGGACCTAGAATCGGAGAGTTAGCATTTTTGTGAGGTTTTAGACATCGATTAGAACACATGGGTAAATTTTGGGTCAATTTCGAGTAGGTTTGGTGTGCATTTCAGGAGGTATCACGAGCCGCACTCCACGTGTTGTCGAAATAACCAAATGGCCACTTCGACTTGGTTTTTAGATTTTGGGCTTGTGTGCGGGTTGGTTTAGCCTCGGGGAGTGTGTATTAGAGTTTTTGGGTTATATTATATATATATATGTGTATTTATATGTGTGTGGTTGAGTGTGGTTTAGTGTGGGTAGTGTGTGTGTGTGGTTTG
>JAYESA010000016.1:123937108-123945463 GCA_036927795.1 Iris macrosiphon | reverse complement strand
TATACACGTGTTAGTATATATAATAGTGGGTATAGGCGGGGTGTACTGTCACGACCCGCACCCAGAAAATTGGGCATGAGTCGTGGGTACGTCCAGCCTACGCCGCAGCATCGGCGGTAGAACGCTGTCTAGGTCAACTATCTAGATAATAATCTCACAAAATCGGCCATGACCTCTCCAAAAGGAGGGCAACCACACAATCAATATATAAACCTGTCAATATCTCAACTCCAAACGGAGGAGCAATATCATAATAATAATCTCAAGTACTCAATCACGAATCTAAGCACGATAAGATAACACAGAGAGTCTAACAACTAAAAAGTCTAACCATCACCAACTACTACAACAACCACAACATCCATAATAATAATACAACAATATCCAAAATAATATACAAACAAGGTCTCAATCCAAAACCGGAGACAAATCCGGTGCTAAAAGCTAATAAAAACAACAACAAAGTCTCAGTGATCCCGGCTACCAACCCAGAAATCACCCATAAACTAGAGGGTCCCTGTCTGCACCATCGACAGGCTCAGGTCCATAAAACGTCGGACACTAATCCTCCGGATACTCTGAAAAATATGTCCAGTCAGGACTGGAGCAAGTACATCTCTAACAGCAGTTCCATTTAAATGATAAAAACTATAAAACAGTTATAGCAAGTAGCAAGAAGAATGAAGCAAGTATGAAACAAGAAAATATGTATAACTGGTGCATAAAGGTAAAGATATATGGATATCAGAGCAAGATAGTAATAACTGCAAGATACAAGAAATCTACACTAAGAGTAAGTCTGTGCACATGAACGTGTAGTGAGTCCAGCATGAAAAACATGTGGTGAGTCAAGTCCAGAAACATGTAAGTGAGACAAGTCAGAATGCATGAGAGTCTAGACTATAAAGAATGAACTCGGTGTCTTTGAAATACTTTCGACATGTAAACGGCTAGGGGTAAGTACGGCTCACCGCGCACTGGGTGCGCGGCTGCTATCATTCTAGATTAGACCAGAGGGAGTAATTCCTGATGATGCCAGATAGAAATATTTACATGTCTACTCGAGTATTTCCCCGCCCCGACTAATACAAGTGGATCCAAGACCCGACACGCAAATCAAGATGAGTCCAGCCTGAACATGAATGATGCCTGTAGTGATGCCTGTAGGTGATGCCAGTAGTGATTCCAGAATAGAGGCCAGAAACATGAAATATACGTGTCGCAAGTAAATGAATCCAGAAATATCAATCAGTGTCCCGTGTTGTGCCAGAATAATCAGATGATACTATACTAGAAGCTGAATCATAATAATCATCAAATAAATGAAAACTATCAGAGAATGTACTCGCCTGACGTCCTGAGCAACTGGCGATCCGAACTGGTATCACAAGGACCTAATGCCAAAAGCAAGATTAAACAGGATTTCTAATGAGTTAAACAGATATAAAATAACTAAAAATAGGTTTCTAGAGTCGTTCTAGGTCAAACGGGTCAAACCGGTAAAATCTGGTCAAAAAGTCAACTCTGGGTCAAAAGTCAAATCAATCTAGGTCAAAACTAGGTCAAAAGTTGACTTTGGCGGTCAACCGAGTCAACTACGGTCAAGTCTGGGTCAAACTAGGGTGCTCCTGAAATTCTAGGTCAAACCGAAGTCATTAAGCTAGAAAACTCACAAACTCACCTCCTTGAGATACCGGGATACCCTCGGTATCCGATACCTCATCCTACGCTATATACCCCGCCTATACCCTCTAAAACCTATGCTAGCACGCGTAATATATACACATATATGTATAAAAATTATTCCAATACTATTCCTAGGCTATTGCTCAAAAACCCCGCTCGAAACCCAATACCTTGGTTATCTTAAGGTATTGAAATACCTCGGTAGCTCAAGGTATTGAGGTTTTGCTCTAAACTCCTCTAACTAGCTATCTAGCTATTGATTATGCACCTAGTTATTAATCTAGGCTAGGTAGTATAGATATCTACCATATTTATATATATCTAAATAGGTATCTACCTATATACATATATATCCACACATATATATACCCATTACCCATTTACCTTACCAAACATAACATATATATATATATATATATATATATATATATATATATATATATATATTACCTATCAAGATATCTATAGATATATATATATAAGTATAGGTAAATAGATATCTATCTCCTAGATAGATATATCTAAGTATCTAGCTATCTACCTATCTAGTATCTAGCCATCTAACTATCTACCTATTATCTAGGTAACTATCCAACTATCTAATCTATCTAATAACTTATCTAACTAACTATCAATGCATCTATCTAACTACCTATCTAACTATATGTATTTATATCTATACATATAGATATAAATATATATCTAATACCTATCTAGATATCTATATATCTATCTATCTAAGTATCTATCTATCTAAATACCTAGCTATCTAACTATCTATTTATCTTATCTACCTATTTATCTATCTAATGATATATCTATCTATCTAACTTATTATCTATCCATCTATCTATTTAATCTATCTATCTATAATACTAACTAATAGCTAACTATAATCTATCTATCTATCTTATCTATTCTAATCTAGCTAGCTATCTATTTACCTAGCCATTTAACTATCTAACTATCTAATAAGTTATCTTACCTATTTATCCTACTATCTATTTATCTATCTAGTTAACTATCAAACTACTAATATATCTATCTATTAAACCATAAATCTTCCTCTACTACCTAGCTACCTCGCTCCCCGCTGCGTGCTGGAGCTACCTGGAGCTCGCTGCTGCTGCTGCTGTACCTGTTACTGCTGCTGCTGCTCCTTCTACTGCTGTTACTGCTGCTCTATGCTACTGCTGCTGCTGATTCTGCTGCTGCTGCAGCTATTCCTGCTGCTGCTGCACAGTCCAGTCCCCCCCTCTCAACACACATACACACACACCTATATATATATATATCACTATATATATATATATATCTATATATATACATACATATATATACATATATATAACTCTATAGATATATATATATATATATATACATACTAACTAACATATATACTAATACCTATATACCAACACATACTAACATATATACCTACACACACACACAAACACAAGCACACACATATATCTACATATATATATAAACACTCACGCACTCAAACATATATATATCTATATATATATATCTATCCTCACTCACACACACTCACTCTCACACACCCTCACACACACACTCACAAGCGCACAACCACACACACATAAACACTCATACATATATATATAAAAATATATATACATAAACTCATATATATATATACCTATAAACACTCACTCACACTCACACACACTCACCTACACACTCACACAAGCACTCACTCACACACACTCACCTACACACATACACTAGCACATAGATATAAATACACACACACATATATATATATATATATACACAACACACATACATATAAATATATACATATATATATATATATATATATATATATATATATATATATATATATATATATTATATATATATATATATATATATATACACATATACATTAACACAACACAACACAACACACAATAACACACAAACCACACGTCCCACTCACGCCCAACGACCCCGACACTCACCAATACCCTAAAATATATAAAATATAACTCGAAAACTCTAGCACACACTCCCCGATACTAACCCAACGCACGCACAAGCCCGAAACGAGGAACCCAAGTCGAAATGGCCGTTCGGTCATTTCGACGAATACGTGGTGCGCGGCTCGGAAAACCTCCTGAAACGCACACCAAACGAACTCGGAATCGGCCCAAAATTTATCCACGCGCTCTAAACGATGTCTAGATCCTAGAAAATGTGCTCCCGCATCGATTCTAGGTCCGTGGCGGAAACGCACACGCACTTAGAATCGGCGACGACGAAAAGCCCCAAATTCGCCCGAAACGCCCGTTTCTCCGTGATGCGGCTTCCCGTGTCCGAACGGAGACACGCACTCACCCTCAAGACACCCGACAACGTCTACCTAGGTCCATCTAACCTAGGGCATCACCCAAAATTGGGCCAAATTCGGATTTCACCCGAAATTGACACAAAACCTAGTGTTAAAGTCTCCAAACACTACCCAACTAGTTCCAACTTCCTCCCACGGGTAGCCTAAGGGTCTAGGAAGGTTCTAAAATATTAATTACACTATAAAAGAGTAATTACAAGAGGAAATTTAGGGTTTACCTCTTGGGAGTTGGAATCCCAAGGCCAAAGTCTCACAAATGCTCCAAATCCTCCAATCCAAGCTTCCAAGCCTCAAATCCAAGCTCCAACACCAAATCTAGGCTCTACCCACCTAGGTTAGGGAAAAAACAAGGTTAGGGCTAGCATAAGGAGAAGGAATGGAAGAAGAAAGAAGAAAAATGGAAGAGGGAACTTACTTTGGAGGAAGAAGGAGAAGAAAGAAGAAGTGGAGAAGAAGAAGAAGTGAAGGAGAAGAAAATATGAAGGAGTGGCTGCTGGAATTCGGGAATGGGCTGCTGTGTGGTCGGGTGTGGTAGGTAGGGGCCGGCCATGGGTAATAAAGGGGTTCTCCAAAGTTGGCAAATGTCCAAAATGCCCTCCCGAAACTCGGTTTTGGGTTTCGGGTTCCAAAAACACTCAAACTAACTCCAAATCTCTCCAACTAACCTCCTAAAAATAAAATAAATAAATCTAAGCCCCAAAATAATTCTCACAAGGGTGTGGGCTGGGTCGGACATGGGTCCACTAGGGTCGGACATGGGTCCAGGCTAGCCAAAATCCTAAAACAAACAATAAAAATATAATACAATCAATAATTAAATATAAATACAATTAAATATAAATAATCCACAATTAACTAAATTAAAAATAAAAAAAAATACCCGGCTTTGGAAATGGGGTGGTGACATGTATAGCGTAGGTTGAGGTATCGGATAACGAGGGTATCCCGGTATCTCAAGGAGGCGCGTTTGAGGGTTTACTAGCTTAATGAGCTAGTTTTGACCTAGAATTTTAGGGGCACCCTAGTTTGACCTAGAGTTGATCGTAGTTGCCCCGGTTGACCGCTAAAGTCAACCTTTGACCTAGTTTTGACCTAGAGTTGACTTTTTGGACTAAGAGTTGATTTTTTGACCCAAATTTTACCGGTTTGACCCGTTTGACCTAGAACAACCCTAGAAGCTTGTTTTTAGTTATTTTATATCTGTATAACTCTTTAGAATCTCGTTTAACCTTGCTTTTCGTAATAGGTCCTTGCGATGCCAGTTCGGATCGCCAGTTGCTCAGGACGTCAGGCGAGTACATTCTCTGATAGTTTTTATTATCTGATAATTATTATGATTCAGCTTCTTGTATAGTATTATCTGATTTTTCTAGTACGACACGGACTAGTATTTCTGGATTCATTCACTTGCGACACGTATATTTCATGTTTCTGGCCTCTATTTTTGGAATCATCTACTGGCATCACATCATGACACTACAGGCATCACTTATGTTTCTGGCTGGACTCATACTTGATTTACGTGTCGGGTCTTGGATTCACTTGTACTAGTCGGGGCGAAGAAATACTCGAGTAGACATGTAAATATTTCTATCTGGAATCACCCCCTCTTATTTAATCTGGAATGATAGCAGCCGTACACCCAGTGTGCGGTGAGCAGTACTTACCCCTAGCCGTTTATACGTCGAAGCATGTATTTCAGAGAAACAAGTTCATTCTTTCTAGTCTGGACTCTCTTGTATTTTTTGCTGGTCTCACTTACACTTTCAAGACTGGACTCATTATATTTATTCTTGCTGGACTCACTTTACGTTATTGTGCACATACTTGATCTTAGTTTAGATTTCTTGTATCCTGCAGTCATTATTATCTTGCTTCTGATTTTCATGCATCTTTACCTTTATGCACCAGTTGATAGATATATATTTTCTTGTTCATACTTTATTTTCTTCACCTTGTGCTACTTGCTACAACTGCTTTATAGTTTTTATCATTTAACTGGAACTGCTGTTAGAGGTGTACTTGCTCCAATCCTGACTGAATACATTTTTCAGAGGATCCGAAAGATTGGTGTCCGACGTTTTATGGACCTCAGCCTGTCGATGGTGCAGATAGGGACCCCCTAGTTCAGAAGTGATTTCCGGGTTGGTAGCCGGGATCACTAGGACCTCAGTTGTATATTAGCTTTTGGTACCAGATTTGTTCCCGGCTTTTGGTTTGAGACTTGTATTGTATTTAATTCTGGATATTGTTGTATTATTATTATTATTGTGGATGTTAGTAGTAGTTGTTGTTTAGACTTTGTAGTTGTTAGACTTCTTTGTTATCTTATCGTGCTTAGATTCGTGATTGAGTACTTGTGTTATCTTTATCATATTATTCCTCCGTTTAGAGTTGAGATCTTGACAGGTATATATATTGTTGTGTGAGATTATTAGCTAGATAGTAGACCTAGACAGCGTTCTACCACCGATGCTGCGGCGTAGGCTGGACGTACCCATGACTCATGCCCGATTTTTTGGGTGCGGGTCGTGACACGTCTCCATCTTTGTTTTGTGCTTGGTAGGCAGGGGATCGTCAGACGAAGACGTGCCTTCCCTGGCTGACGGGTCTAGCTATACAATCAGGGGCCGGGCCACTCCCTTGCCCTTCTTGGGCATCCTACGCACTTTGTCATCCAGAGGCATCATCATGATGCCTTCGATATAACTTCTCTCCGGATCAAAGTTAGTCGGCAGAGCATTCGTCGTACAAAAATACATCGCTGCGGTATACATAATTCAGACCATGACTCTGGCTACTGGCAATTGGAACCTGACCCGAGTGCCGACAGCAGTATAGTAACTCCATGCTCAGCCCCGTCGAGCAAACTGCCACTATATCCGAGAGAAGCACTCGGATGACCTAGTAAAAGCTGAGTGTAGCCAAACTGACGAGCAAACCGACTGGGTAGATAAGGTTCCATGAAGATAGTAGCCTTATTCTAATAAACCAGGTGGGAGGGACGGATGGATTGGAGCCAGCGAAAGAGCCTCTCAGACAAGCCCCGAGACACCACTCCATCATCATAATGAAGGACGTTCCTTTCATCGGCGGTAAACCCTGGCTCAGACGTGAAAAAGGTCCAGCCAGTCATGAGGGAGAGCTCCCTCCTGCCAGTAGGGACAGTATCGTACTGCCACTTTATTATCCTATACCTGCGGATCAGGGCGTCAATGACTACCATGTCCTCGTCAGTCCCCGGGCTCATCAAAGACTCGTGATGCAAGAGAAGCCAATCCATCAAATAGTAGAAAGGAAGCTCGACCCTGTTGAAAAGCCCCTTACTAGGATGGTCGTCCACCTTCTCAACAAAGTTGCGGACGCCACGATGGATGCAACACATCATGGCTGATAAAAGGGTCAGCTTGTGGCCGAATGCCAACTTCACGGCAGGTAGGATCAGGGTGCGACTGATCCTTTCTATTATCCCAGACCCACCCGGGACTACGCTATTGCTCAGCCCGAGTATCAAGTAACCCGCCAGTACGGCCAAAGGGGATAACTGGTGCATATCCATATAAAAATAGCTGAGCTCCTCCGCGAGGCCACTCAGCTCGTCGAAGGGTTCGCCCTCTTCCCTCGAGGAGCCCTCAACTTCCTTACCCTTGACAGCCAAATCCTTCAGCGCGTAGATAGAGTTAGTCACTTCCTGTCTGGATCGTGACGCCCGAACATGAACTCTATTAGACCCCTTCTACTCCGGAAAGAGGTGGCGAATCCAAGTGGTAATGTGAGGAGATAAACCCTCAGTAGACTTCTTCTTCTTCAAAGACTTCTGGCATATGCCATGATGGCATAACAACTCTTGGTACACCTTCAAGACCTCGGGGTCCTCTGCTACCAATTCCTTGAGCTTTTCATTGCTCAGGGTACACTCTTCATAGGGTTTATCGCCCCAAGGAAGTTTTGAGACGACATGCATCTCATGTAAAATCAGTCCCATCTCGCCGCCTGGTGTGAAGAAAGTCCCCGTACGAAGGTTGTATAGCTCCATGAGGGCGACAAACAGAGGGCGGTTCACCTCCAAGCCATAACAAGTACCCCTCGCGGCAAAGAATAAATTGGCGGCTCTGAGTTCCCGCTCATTTTTCTTCAAGATCCACTGGGTCAGGCGGCACTAGGAGGCGTTGTAATGCTCCTAACTGAGAGCCCATAACTGTCCGGTAGGCTAGGTTCCCTTTTAGTAACTTGGTGGAGGGAGGTGCCCGCCGTATATATGCTGAGGTTCGACCCCAGGTCACTGCCGACGA